>OVAN01001782.1:0-37961 GCA_900406275.1 Anastatica hierochuntica
AATATATATACACATAATCCGCGCGTAGCGCGGAACAAACCCCTAGTATATTATAAAAAACGTTTATGTTGTTTTCTTATCACGGAAGATCTCGAAATTATTATTTAAATCTTAGGCCGCCTAATAAAAGTTAATCATAGAATTAGTTTATATTTGTTTGACAAAAAAATATTTATTTAATAATTTGCGATACTGTTTTCATCAAAGAAAAAGTTGGTATTTTATATTTTTATGTCAATTTCATGCCGAAAGTTAAATGGTTTTGTGGTATCTAGTTGGTTATTAATATTTTATACAAAACAGAGAAAATAATTGTATATGATTATTAATTATATTTACAGTCTTGATGGCCTTCATCTAAACCAAATATATTTTTTCTAGTAAAAAAATCCAAAATATTAACAAATGATACAATCAACCATTTTTATAACAGTGTCAAAATTTCTATGTTTTCAAGAAAAAAACTAATGAGTTTGATTGTATAGATTCATAAATATTACTTCACATAATGGTTTCAATATGCTTATATATCATGAATGTAAATCGATTTTCAAGCCAGCAACTATATAATCTGATTTACTTTTTGTTTATACTTCTTCTTGCTTCATCAGAATTTTTTCTTGGTTGTGAGCAATATCATAATATGATTTTTTCACTTCGAAAGACCATAGTATTTTAATACTATGATTAATATGGGGTCAGGATTAGGTCTGACATTTTCATCTTTTAGAGATGCGTTCCATCGCATCCATTTGGTCAATCACATAAGACCGTGTGCATGATTATTCATGAACGTGGTCGTGATCATGTCGGCATGATGAACATCATCACCATTTACTCCAGTTTCGTGATCAAGCGTATACGAATGTGACAAGCTTTTCAATTATGCAAATACTTTATCTTCTAAATTATTTTCACATTTACAATTTGGGAATATTCCACTATATATGCTAAAAAGGGGAGAGTTATATTTTTGATAAAAAAAATTATTACCGATTTTTTATTTTTGACAGAAGTACATAGAAGACTTGTAGCGAACTAATCAAACAAAATAATAAACAGCACCGAAATACATTTTGAAAACATATTTACATCACATTAGGATTTTAGAAATTAAGCTCTATGACAACAAAAAAACAATTATTTAGATATATAACATTTTTATTTTCACGTTTTACTGTTCTCCATATTTTTTTGGTTTTTTCTTATAACATATCCAAATGGCACTTAAATAAAAATCTCTATTTTTAATTAATTTTTTTTAACTACAAACATTTTTCTTTTAGAAAGATTTTTAATTAGAGATTTTTGTTTGTTAATTATACAAATTCACTCTGAAAACAACTTAGTTTCTTTTCTTTTTTTTGGGTCAACCTCAAATTAGTTTCATTATTTATAAAAAAAGATGATAAGGTCATTTCTTTGCTAAACTTATTGTCAATCTAAATATCAAACCTACTAAATCAATTTCTAAACACTTCACTGGAAAAGAACAATTTCAAAGCAACATTTTACGAAATAATCTTACTACTCCTTCCGTTTTTATAAAAAGTGTCGTTTTGAGGTTTTAATTTTGTTTCATAAATAGTGGCGTTTTACATTTTCAATGCAAATTTATAAGCGAAATTTCGGTTTTAACCTCAATGTTTTAATGTATTAATCGGAGAAAGAAGTTTTTAGAATATTAATAAAGGACAAATAAGACATTTTAACAGTTTTTTTAATATGGGTAAAAAATGTCAAAATGACATTTTTTTACGAAACAGAATGAGTATAAATTTTCGTGTCTCGCGTTTTATCTTGTCTAAGATAAGGAAACAATTTTCATTACACTAATTCTTAAGAAACAAAAATTTAATATTGTTTGATTATAGGTTTTATACCATATAAACTGCAATTTAAATTTAGTTTAAAATATTAAAAGGATATATTACTTATATTTTTAATTATACTTCGCATAACACAAAACTTGATATTTGTAAGATGCATTGTGATTATCCTTAATTTTTTCATTATAGTGGACGAGAAAAATTATTTATTTAGAAACAAAAAAAAAATTTATCATTCTTAAAAATAGAAAAAAGGGAAAATTAGAAATCAGGAGGGAATAGTGAGAGATGGCGATGGCGAGGAAGATAAGCAAAGAGGAAGTTGTAGCGAAGCTTAAGGACGACGGCGATTTCGACCGTCTCCGCCTCAAAATCATCCGCCGCCTCAAGGAAAACGTAAGCTCACACTCCCCTTTCAATTTCTCCGACGTCTTTGCATCATCGCTATCGTGTGTTTTTTCTCCTTTAATTAGGGTTTATAATCTCTCGATTCCTTCTACATTCGCCGTATTTAGGACCGTAATGATAGTCGATTTTGAATCTATTTCGCCTCAATTTCGTCGATCCTTGAAGCAATCTGTTATCGATCTATGAAAGAAGTCAATTTGACCTGAGTGAAGCAAATTGAATTGATTAGGTTCCTCTTTAGATGTAAGTGTCTTCTTTAGCTCAAAGCTCAGTCCTTGACGAGTTGTTTAGGTTCTTTTCTCAGTCGGATTGTGATTGAGCAATTCGATCTTCTTTATCGTTTGTACTATTCTGTAACTATGTCAAGTTAAGGTCAAAGATGGCTTATATTGCGTTAGCCTGCTCATGTTGTCACAGCTGATACATGGGTAGGCGTGTGAAAAGAAAATTCTTAAAGCTTCGGTTTCAGGGAGATCCTAACAATACCGATCTTTTAGATAGAGATCGGTCATTGACCTTGGTTTGGAGATAAGTATATCTGAAGTTGCTTTAGACGTTCGTCTAAGTAAAGCAATGAGATTTTGATAGTTTACCTCTATATTGTCATTTAGGTTGATCTTAGCTGAATCAGATCCTAGAAGGGAGAGTTTTCTTATTGGTTTGTTAGTTAACAGCTATGGCAGTTTGTCAGTGTTACTTATTGTGAATTGGTCAGTCAAGTTGTTGGTAGATTATATTTGTGCATCTACATTTTAAGTCTTTATGGCGAATGGACATTGTCATTTCCGCAACTTGGTATTTTAGATAAGACTGGAGATTACGTCTTAGCTGGAGAAGTTAATGCGAGGCAGCAGGAATTATTCTTTTAACGGTGTCGATAAACAATTAGAGCTTTGTTCTACTCAACTATATGTGTTTCCATTGCGTTCTGAATACTAAAGCGCGGTTGGCTAACTGGATTGCAGGAGGAATTACGAAACAACATGATATCAATTGTCAAGGAGTCAACAGTTTTGAATCAACCGAGTGCCCAGAATATGAAAACCAGGCAACTCTCTGATGCGATATTTGAGGAAGTCGGGTAAGTTAAGGCGAGTTCCTTCTATCCAATGGCTCGTTGCTGTAGATGGTTATGAAAAGTTTGGGTCTTAACTTGTAGGAGCAAAATGCTGAGCCAGCTATCAGATGGGTTGTGGGGGATAATAAGATCAGAGGACGGGATGAAGAAAGAAATCAGAGAAACCGTGGAATCGGTCTACGCTGCATTAGGAGGTGCTCAAGTCGGATCATCCACCAGAGAAGCCGAACATAACATCCCAATTCAAGGAGCTGCTTTAAAAGAAAACAAAAGAGAAGCATTAGTTAAATACATTCACAACAACAACAAAAACAACATTGATGATGATGATGAAGATCCTGAACTCCCTCCTGGTTTTGGCTAAAAAATGTATAATATTTTTATTTCTTAGCCTTTTTTTGTTGTTATTTTGTCTTTAAAAATATACTTTTCTCATTCCATTTTTGATAAAATGAAACAATTAATCTAATCTAATCTAATGTGAAAATTCTTAACAAAAAAAGATGATTTGGCCTAATCAAATAGTGAAGTCTAGAAGCATCACTGAATAATATTTAGTTTTTTTTTTATAATTGAAAGGTTGAAACTTTTTGTGAAATGGATCAAAAATAAAAAGCTGAAGAAGGAAAAGGTATGGTGGCATCGATTCTAAGGTCAGCAGTGGCAACGACTACAGCCGCCGTAGCCGCCGCGTCTGCGATTCCAATCGCGATCTCGTTCTCTTCTTCTTCTTCTTCTTCTTCCTCCTCTACCAACTCCAAATCTCAGTCTCTCAATTTCTCATCCGTCTTTCGATCTTCTCCACGTCGTTTGGGGCTTTCACGAAGCTTCGCTAGCTCTCCCATGGCGTCTGTTCTCACTTCTGATCGTAATCCCCGCCAGGTTTTGGTCACAAAAATTCATACTTTGGATATACCCAGTTTCCAATTTTGGCTTTTTCCCCTTTCCTTATTCGATGATTTAAAGTAGCTGACTATAAATTCGATTTGCAGGAGGATCAAGTCATGCCTCAGCTCCTCGTAAGCCTTTTCTCTTTCCTATCTTTTGGATTGTATCATCTTCAACTTATGTTGTGTGTTTTTCTTGATCTGTGGTTGTTTGTTACTAGACCGAGTTTATGGTGGATATGAAATGTGAGGGTTGTGTTAACGCCGTCAAGAACAAGTTACAAACCGTTGATGGTAATAAGAGTTTGTATGGTTCTTTGTTTCGATTCATCGTGTGAACAATGTTAAGATTTTAACTATGGTGTTGGTTGCTTAATCGATGTGTAATTAGAACTTTGATGTTGAAAAGGGATTGAAAACGTGGAGGTGGATTTGCCTAACCAAGTTGTGAGGATACTTGGATCTTCCCCTGTAATGGCTATGACTCAAGCTTTGGAGCAAACTGGTCGAAAAGCTCGCCTGATTGGACAAGGTGTTCCTCAAGGTTAGATATATCGCTTCTCGGGTCACTTTCCGGATTTGTTTTTAGAAGAGAAGTTTGAACATCGAACGAAACTAGATATCGTTTATCGGCTCAGATAACATGTAGGAGCAATTGGACCGGGTTTATGTGAAGTTTCGATTCTTGAACGAAAAACAATTTACTTTCCCGAGAAATTTCCGACCTTCGATAGACTTCACCGTTTATTAGAAAGTTTTGGAATTTGATAATTTACCATTTAAACTTTCACGTCGTTGATTTTGTTACTTATAAATTGTGATTGTGTTGGCAGACTTCTTAGTCTCAGCTGCAGTGGCAGAATTCAAAGGCCCTGACATCTTCGGGGTGGTAAGATTTGCTCAGGTCAGTATGGAGCTTGCCAGAATCGAAGCCAACTTTACCGGTTTGTCTCCCGGAAGCCACGGTTGGTCGATCAATGAGTATGGAGATCTCACAAACGGAGCAGCCAGCACCGGGAACATGTACAATCCATTACACGATCATACCGACACAGAGGTTGGTTGGTCGCACTCGCACTCTTAAAACATCGAAATATTTTCACAAAGCTCTATATACTCAAAACATTTCGGGCTTTTTTGTTCTCGATTCTGTCAGCCATTGGGCGACCTGGGAACACTAGAGGCAGACAAGAACGGAGAGGCATTCTACTCAGGAAAGAAAGAGAAACTCAAGGTTGCGGATCTCATCGGGCGAGCAGTCGTGGTTTACAAGACGGAAGATAATAAGTCAGGCCCGGGATTGACTGCTGCAGTGATAGCTAGAAGCGCAGGAGTTGGAGAGAACTACAAAAAGCTTTGTACTTGTGATGGTACTGTCATTTGGGAAGCTACAAACAGCGATTACGTGAGCAGTAAAGTTTAATAACAACAATAATGAACTCATTGATACATTACGTTTTGTAGCAACTGAGACTTGCTTTGTATAAAACTCGAGTTTTTCTTGAAGCATCGTAAACTTATTCGCAATAATGAATTGATTATACATTACGTTTTGTAGCAACCGAGACTTGTTTTGTTTCAAACTCTAAAAATAATTAGTTGTATCTCTCTATATTTTTGTGTTTTATCAATCAATAACAAACAGGTTTCGTGGTGTAGTTGGTTATCACGTCAGTCTAACACACTGAAGGTCTCCGGTTCGAACCCGGGCGAAGCCATTTGTTAACATTTTTTTGGATAATGTTATTTTGGTCAATTTTTAAGTGGCCCCATGCATATAGCTTTAGTCCCACTATTTTTGTGGCCCACTAAAATTGGGTCGCACATGGAAACAAATGGTTCTTACAATATTATGGCCTACATAATTTATTCTTTATAGACAAAACGTATAAAGTATTTAAATAATAAAAATTTAGAAAACCAAGAACATGCGATGTCTTATAAATATTCAACTCTATTATTATCTTATATCTCATGACTTTTGACAAAAATAAACCATCATATTACTATTTAATTCCATTTAGTTTTACATATAGAAATTTAGAAGAGTAAGAGAAAACATTACTTGCTTTGGTGTAGAACTATAAGAAGATAGTAACATAAGACTTGCCTTCTTTTGTAATACTAAGTTAATGAATAGATGAATTAGTTAGTTGATCTGTTACCATAAATAGATAAGTAGACATTCATCATCATCATCATCATCATCAACATCATCATCATCATCATTTTAAGTTTCTTACTAAGCGAGATGGCGTAATCGTTTATCAACATTCGTTGGATTTTTTTCTTCAAGGCAATTTACAAAAAGGAGAAAGTTTCATTATTCATGGAAGAATACAAAAGAGATAAATAGATGGTCCTTCGAAGTAAAGATACATTGATTATAAATCATGTGTGATCTACATATTATTCATGAATATAAATACGAGAAATATCTATTTGTGTGTGTGTATGTGTTTCTACATATTTGATATTGTTTTTAAGAGTTTTCTTTGAATACCATGTGTGATGTATATAAAATCATTATAAAATGAGGTATCTCCAGATTTAAAACTATTGTGTGCAATATGAAAATGCGTATGGACCGATGTGATAACGAGAAAATGATTTTTTTTTCTTGATAGGGTCATGAACGTCTTAAAATTTGACATATAACTTAGATAGTATCGTATAATACAAATAAAATTCATAATTTATCTGTTAACATCTTATCTTATTTAATTGGATTCCTTTTCAATGTGGGTCAATCATTTTTCTCTTTTTTTTTTTGTTTTATCAAACGAACAATTTATCATTTCATAATTGTTTAAAAGCACTTATCAATTTATATGCTCCACCATGTTGTATATTTTTACCCTTTTCATATGAAATTTTGGTCAAAATGCAAGTGGTACAAGTTGTCATTTTTTTTTAACTACCGTCGAACTCGAACTAAGAATCTCTCACAACATACCATAAGATATTTTCCAGTAGAGCTAGCGACTTCTAGTTACAAGTTGCCTTTTCCTTTTTTTTTGTGTTTTTTAAAAGGAAAAGTGATATTTGTAATTATTAAAGTCACCTTACTTCTTACTTATTACATTGGATATTAGCAATCGCATGCATGATGATATGTTGACAAAAATGACAAATGTTAAAGATAACAAATAAGAACATAACCAATATAATGCTTTTAAAGAACATATTTTACAGAAAAGCTGCATTAAATTTTGTGAAGAATATTACATTCTATTGGCCAAGCCCCTTTTTCTAGAATTACACACTTTTTAAATATCATTTTTTACCATAATGGTATTGAACTTTTAGTGACTAACAATAGTATAACTAAATAAACTGAAGATTTATATATCATGTGGGTTGTGAGATTGGCACATGCCACATGATATACAGTATACACACATAAATATTTTAAGACTACAATGCGTGATTAATGCTGATGTAAATGATAATCTCGTTATTATTTTCACAGATCTGATTTGATTTTGGTATATGTGACAAACTTTATAAAATGACTATGGTCAACTGTAAATTGTTTTAAACGTATGTTATAAATCTAAAAGATGAAACTGTGTTATTTTCAAGCCGTTGTTGTAGATAAAAGAAGAGTTAAGCAGAGGATCCGAACTCATAGTTTACCTGCTTGTTTCCTAATTTTCGGATATCTGATTCCAATAAGTATTTATTTCAGATTTTATAAGAAAACAACTTGCAAGTAAACGAAAAGACATCATTTGCGAAAATTGTCTAGTGTTCTCTCGACGAGTTTCTATCACATAAACAATGTAAAATTAACTTTTAGAACAATAAACTTTAATGCATCATCGAAATACTATCCGAAAGTAGGATAAATTTGACGATTATTTCATATGTTTAAGTATTTATTCTCTTCTGTTTGTAATTTGCAGAAAATTTGCTTTCATTAATAAATTGACCGGTTTCAATATTAAAAAAAATCTAAAAGATGAAACTAATCGTCTTGCATATTTAGTCCTGTTGTAATTAGTGTTACAATTATTAAAAACAAAACTTGAAGTGAGAGGCTAATTAAAGAGTTGTAATTAGTGGATTGTGTAATGTAATTAAGCTGCGTCATAGAGGATTGCTTCTGTTGGATCTCAAACGTGGACCTACGACCGACACTTCTGACTCATGTTTAGACTCCGAACACAGACACTTTCGAATCTTAAAAATAAATTATTGTTAGTTTTGTCTTTTTTATTTTTAATTTTAAAAATAAAACAATTCCCTCCAACTATAAGATCCAACGGCTGATATTAATTTAAAGCTTTACAGCTAAATCTGAATCTCTCCCACCGTCCGATTAAACATTCATCATCTTCCTTCTTCTTTTTTCTTCCTCTCTCTCTCACTCTCAGATCTCAAAAACTCACCAGAAAAAGAGATAAAAGACTCTCTCTTTCTCTAATCTGAAAGAAAGAAAAAATGGTGGAAGCTCAGTCATGGACGACGCGTCGGATGAGCAATCCGAGATTCGACACCGTCGCACCAACCGTCGTCGACATCCCCGGAACACCTCCTCACTCTTCCGCTTCCTCCGCCGGAAAACCCTTTTTCCTATCTTCACCCACCGTATCACCAACCGTTCTCACGGCGGCGATAATCGCCGCCTGGTTCGGTTCCAACATCGGCGTCCTCCTCCTCAATAAATACCTCCTCTTCTACTACGGCTTCCGATATCCAATCTTCCTCACCATGACTCACATGCTCTCCTGCGCCGCCTACAGCTCCGCCGCTATCAACATCGCCGGAATCGTGCCACGTCAGCACATCTTATCCCGCCGTCAGTTTCTCAAGATCTTTTCGCTCTCTGCCATCTTCTGCCTCTCCGTCGTCTGCGGCAACACTTCTCTCCGTTACATTCCGGTGTCTTTTAATCAAGCGATCGGAGCAACGACGCCGTTCTTCACCGCCGTCTTCTCTTTCCTCATTACTTGTAAAACAGAGTCCACTGAAGTTTACTTAGCTCTCCTCCCCGTCGTCTCCGGCATCGTCCTCGCCTCTAACTCCGAACCTTCTTTTCATCTCTTTGGTTTCTTAATCTGCATCGCTTCCACCGCCGGCCGAGCTCTTAAATCCGTCGTCCAGGTATGTTTAAACCGGAATCGCCTTTCGAAATTTGCTCTGTTTTCGTCTGAATTCGGATTTATCACAACACATGTCTCTTAAATCTGGAAGAAATCTAGAGCTGTTCGAGTTCGGATTCGGTTAATCTGTTCTGTTTTTACCGGTTTGTTTTGATCCGGTTCGGTTCGGTTCGGTTTACGGGAATTTTGTGTATTGGCAGGGGATTATTCTGACGTCGGAATCGGAGAAGTTACATTCGATGAATCTTTTGCTCTTTATGGCTCCAATGGCAGCTTGTATCTTACTACCATTTACACTCTACATCGAAGGAAATGTATTAAGAATCCTAATCGAAAAGGCGAGGACGGATCCATTGATCATCTTCTTGCTATTAGGGAATGCAACAGTGGCATATTTAGTGAATTTGACGAATTTCTTGGTGACAAAGCACACAAGTGCTCTCACTTTGCAGGTTTTGGGCAATGGGAAAGCCGCGGTGGCTGCCGCGGTTTCGGTTTTGATATTTAGGAATCCGGTGACCGTGATGGGAGTTGCCGGATTCGGGGTAACGATCATGGGAGTGGTTCTCTATAGCGAAGCTAGAAAGAGATCCAAATTGCTTAACCAGAAGTGAAAAGTGAGCAAAGAAAAGAGACTATTGGATTATAAACCGGTGAAGTAATTTTAAAATTCTTTTTCACGTTTGATTTATTTTCGGTTTAGTTTCTTGATTCTTTTGGGAATTCTGCTATTGTTTTGAACCGGTTTGGTTCGGTTTCAAATGGGAAAATCAAGTTAATTGTAAATGGTTGGGGAACTATTAAAAGAAAAGAAAGGGATATATATCACAAAAGTGAAAAAGTAAGGGGCATAATTAAAAGAAATAAGATTGTAACTTTCTTTTCTTTTAAAGTTTCTCTCATATTTTTAAGCTTTTTATACTTTGTCATACCAAAATTATCGAAACATAGAGAAGACAAAAGTTGAAAAAATAATAAAATTTCTTTCTTCTGTTAGGCGAAATTGCATTGTCATAATCTCGTTGGTAAATGTTAGCATTATTTCACTTTGTGTGTTTTTGGCAACTTGTTCTTATTTTTTCTCCTTTTGGCAACTTGTAATCTAAACATGTAAATAGTTTTTTTTCTTTAAAGAATATATAGTATTTTTTAAAAATATATGGTATTTATTGTTTACTATACATGAAAAATCAAGCCATACAACAGCTAAATAATCAGTTTATATAATTAGGTTTGATTAGATGATGATGTTATAATGTAGGGTTAAGTTTATCAATAGTCTTACGTATCAAGGTGGTAAAGCTACTATAAAATGTAGGCTTCTATATAATTAATAGTATTGTTATAGTAGATGCTTCATTTCATTTCATATAGAATGTAATAAACCTAAGTTGTTGTGGTTTCATTCTCATAGTTGCATATTTAAAACTGATAAATCTAACGTGTTAGTTGGAAAACCAAATTTTCTTCAAGAGTTTATATTATGTTTCTATATATATATATTGAAAAAGGTATAAAAAGAAAAATAAGAGGAGAGAAAGATAATGACAGCTTATGTGAGTTTGTCTTTTGGTCCAAAACCATGAGAGTCTATTAGATGATTTATTGTCACTTTTGTATTATTTTGTGTCTCATTGTTTTGAAGTTTTTTTGTATGGATAAAGGAAAAGTGAAGCCAATAAGGGACCAAATCTAAAGAAAAATCTCTTAAAAAAGAAGAAGAATATATGCTATTCTTAATATAGAAAGAGTGGAGAAACCAAATATATGCGAAGATGCGAGACATTGTTTTTAACGCTAAAATTTTATTAATATTGAATTGAATCCTCAAACGGTAGAATTCCATAAATTACATAACAAAAGAGAAGAAAAAGATAAACACGATGGACGAATCCTCAAACAGTAGAATTCAAAATAAAAATCCAACATAAAAGCGGTTTGAAGTTGTTGTCGCGCCTTCACGAGTTTAGAATAAACCAAACCGAACTGGTTCAACCTAAACCGACTCAAATTTTGTTATGAAGAGAAAATAAGCAAAAGGCATTTTGACTTTGGTTTGCATTTGAGTCTCGTGACTAAATGAATGGAACGGCCTTTCCTTGATCGTCTCTTTCATTTTTCCGAGTAGTTAGGATGGAAACAGTTTCACGAGAAACCTCAGAAACTTTCCGGGAAAGTATTGGTTCACATACAAACTTAAAATCACACCCATTCACCAAGCTTTCTTGTGATCTCTTGCTTTTAAAACTTACTTCATTGCATTTCTCTATATACATTAACATGTTTGCTCGCATACTAAAGAAGATATCTACTCTTCCTTTGTTTCGAATACCAAATTTCTTGGATCAATGGAACTACAAAAAAAATCAACTTCTCGTTCCGATTTTGCTGACATCAATGAAGTTGTACACGAAGAAGAAGCAGAAGGAGAACCGGAACAGCAAGAGAACAACAACAACAACAACAACAAGAGATTTATCACTAACAGAGGACCAAACAGAGGGAGACAAAGACCATACCGAGGTTTCAGCAGACAGGTTTCGCTAGAGACGGGTTTCTCAGTGCTCAACAGAGAATCTAAAGGAAGAGATGACAAAAAGAGTTTACCGAGGAGTGGACGTAGCTTTGCCGGGTTTGAAACAAGAGGAATCATCAACGGTGGAGATGGTCGCAAAGCGGATTTCAGTATCTTTAGGACCAAATCGACGCTCAGCAAACAAAACTCTCTCTTGCCTTCTGTAATAAGGGAGAGAGATGTTGAGAATTCTGTAAGAACTGAAGATGGTGAGACCAAAGATGAATCTATCAATGCAAATGTTTCTGCTGGAAGATACTTTGCTGCCCTTAGAGGACCTGAGTTAGATGAAGTCAAGGTAACAACTCCATCTTCTTCTTCTTCTTCTCTTATATTCTCTCTTCAGGTCACAGCTTAGTGAGTTCCAACTGTATTCTCTTGCAGGACAATGAAGATATTCTACTTCCGAAAGAGGAACTATGGCCGTTTCTTCTAAGGTTTCCAATTGGATGCTTCGGTATCTGTTTAGGACTTAGCAGTCAAGCTGTCTTATGGCTCGCCTTAGCGAAAAGCCCCGCTACAAAGTTCTTACACATCCCACCATTGATCAACTTAATTGTATGGCTATTGTCACTATCAGCCTTATTCTCTGTCTCCTTCACTTACATACTCAAATGCATCTTCTACTTCGAAGCTGTGAAAAGAGAGTATTTTCATCCAGTTCGAGTGAACTTCTTCTTCGCTCCTTGGGTGGTTTGCATGTTTCTAGCCATCAGCGCACCTCCCGTGCTCTCATCAAACCAAAAATCCCTCCACCCGGCCATTTGGTGCGTTTTCATGGCTCCTTATTTCTTCCTTGAGCTAAAGATTTACGGGCAATGGCTATCGGGAGGGAGAAGGCGACTCTGCAAAGTAGCAAACCCGTCTTCTCATCTTTCGATTGTAGGGAATTTCGTCGGGGCTATCTTAGCATCCAAGGTTGGATGGAATGAAGTAGCTAAGTTTCTATGGGCAGTAGGTTTTGCACATTACTTAGTTGTGTTTGTGACACTTTATCAAAGACTTCCCACAAGTGAAGCTCTGCCTAAAGAGCTTCACCCTGTCTACTCTATGTTCATAGCTGCCCCATCAGCAGCAAGTATCGCTTGGAACACAATCTATGGCCAATTCGACGGATGTTCAAGAACTTGCTTCTTCATTGCACTCTTCTTGTACATTTCCCTTGTAGTCCGGATCAATTTCTTCACAGGGTTTAAGTAAGTCTATCTCACGTTTATATAACTTCTCGGGTTTAAGATGTATCGATGCAACTAATTTGCAACGGATTGTGCAGGTTCTCCGTGGCATGGTGGTCGTATACTTTTCCTATGACAACAGCATCGGTAGCAACAATAAAGTATGCAGAGGCAGTACCTGGTTACCCGAGCAAGGCTCTAGCACTCACTCTTTCCTTCATTTCCTCTGCGATGGTCTGCGTTTTGTTTGTCTCCACGCTTCTCCACGGCTTTGTCTGGCAAAGTTTGTTCCCAAACGATCTTGCAATCGCCATTACAAAGAAAAGACTTACCAAGGAGAAGAAGCCTTTCAAGAGAGCCTATGACTTGAAGCGCTGGAGTAAGCAGGCTCTGTCGAAGAAAATATCTGCAGAGAAAGATTTAGAAGCCGAGGATGAATCGCACCACTGATGAAAAATCATGGAAAATAAAAGGATCTCTCAGACCATATAGATATAGGGACACAAGTATAAGAGATAACTTATTATATGTATCTCAAGTAGCATGTTTAATAATATTTTACATCAGTACGTGAACACTCGAATCACACATCACACTCCAAAACTAGCTGAAGAAGAGAAACACGAAAGCAAAAATCACGTTGTGACACAAATCAAAGAGATAAAGAAATGGTCCTCTGGTTTGCTAAGTTGGTCTGTGGTCGGAGATCCCATGAAGCAGAATGTTGTGTTTCCTCAGGTTTAATAAAAGGCAGATTGATCTCGTTGATCATTAGTTCTCCACAGAACGGGCATTCGCTGGCAATAGCATCATCTAGTTCTGATCGAAGCTGCCTCGCGGTAAAGGAAATAGGTCAAGCCATTGACGTTAGAAGAAGATATAAAAAAACACGAAAAATAAAACAAATACCCTTACCTTGTCTGCAGTAGTTGTGCTCATTATGGGTTCATCAGATCGATTACCATTTATATCCCTCCGGGGTTCACTACCAAGCAATGTCAGCTGCTTTTGCAGATCGAGTATATGCTCGGCCTAATCCAGAAACGAAATCCCAATTTTAACATTGGCAGAGTTTTATGTATTACTGGAAGTAGAACAAAGAACTAAGCTACTGATAAAGTAAATCTTTTCCCATGACAGTTTCATCATAGAACAAACTCTCGAACAACTGAATATCGTTATAATTTGCAGCATCCAACACACAGATACCTGCTCTTCGTGTGCACAGCTTGTGACGTGTGTGATCAGGCACTGTGCATGGAAAGAGTGCCCACAAGGAAAGACATAGAAAGGAGCCAGTGGTCCAGCTGAAGAATACCCCTGGGCCATTCTGAAATCCCCGCTCATCATCAAAATTTTACGTTTGCAAACCTGAAAACACATTGAAAATGATAAGGTGTGCTGATGGTTTTGGTGCTTCACAAAACTATAGATACAGGCTAGTCAATCATAGGATTATCATACCCCACATTCCTCGTCGCGGTCAATTACAGCGTATCTTTGAGTTAGGGCACTAATATCGTTTCTAATGTTATCTGCACCGCGCGTGGCATCATTCATCTCCTCTTTTAGTTGTTCAATTTGCTTATTGTAATCCTCGAGGGATGAGCAAATCGCTTCCTACACAAGGGCACTGAAGTAAATAACAAGAGAGCAGAAGCAACTTGTCTGGCCAAAGAGAGAGTGTGTGTATGTGTTGACGAACCTTGAAGTCATCAATTAAAGCAAAGTCCGGAAAGAATGGCAAAATATCCTCGATCTTCAGAAGGCCATCAGTTTCCTTGAGAAAGGCAATAGCTTTCCTTATGTTCTCCCTTTTAGCCCCCTTTTCCTGCTTGACGACATGTTTTGCAACCATCAGCCACAGCTTCTTTCTCAAGTCTTCATCATCTTCAACCTTATCAGCCTCAGCCATAGCAAGTTCTGGGTCAATCTACAAAACAAAAACCGTTTTAACCACTACTGGAAGAAAGTTCAGACTAAAATGGTCAAACAATCCTTCTGCGCCAAACTGGAATAATAAATATTGTGAATTGAGTATTTTTCAGAGACTACACATAGAAGAAGGAAGTGAATCATACTTTATGTTTGATGTAATGGAATAAATACCTGAAGAGCAAGGGCTACTGCCTCTTCATGCATAGACATCATGCTGTATATATGGACACAGGCACGAGATCTCTTTTCCTTCAGACACAGGCGCAACGCATACTTAGGATCATAGAAAAATTCAGGACCATTCTCTCGTCCTTTCCCAAATTTACATTGCAGGAAGCGGAGGAGAGCACTGTCATCTTCCTAAATGGATATTAAAAAAGAAAACCATTAATATCTCACTTTAGAAAATTTGGTCATAATCTTGCAAGTGGAAAAGAAGATGGTAACTCTTGCTGTTGCATTTAAGGTTTTAGGGACTAAATCAAAAGAAATTATTGAAGGGAATCAACCAGACCTGCTTCGCATATAATGAGAGAAGTAAATTATGAATCCCAGGATCCTCGTTATGTAGACGATGGACGCAAAACTCTAAATATTTTATCACTTCATGTGTCTCATTCCTGCATTTTGATTTGAGGAGTTATCGGTGAGATTAATAACAAAACATGAATGGGTATTTAGTTGAGAAGTGTGACATTACTTTGCATGAGGTTCGCTTGAGTAACGCATCATTGCAGTAATTAGTCTCCTTGGATTAAGATTTTTATTGGCCATCCATGCTTCCACGGTTTCATACGCGTCAAGCATGATAAGGTCTGGCGCAAATTTATACTGACATGTATTAAACATATTTTAGTTTCAGGACGTAACAAAGATTTGGAGACTACATTTTCTTTAAAGATGATGGCGTTACTTTTTACACACCTGAAGCTCAACTGAAATTGAAGGTTTCTGGAGTACCTCTAAAGCTTTCTTCGCTTCGCCTTGCTAATGGATAAAGATAAAACTCAGTAAATTGAACAAGCCTGAGTAAGGTCTCGTATCTATATTGATCAGTTGGAAATATAAAACTTATGACGCCTTCACCTGAATATAATGGTGAATTACGATTTCATACTGCTCCTTCAAGTTTGCAAAATATACCAATTCTTCAACACGACCATAACTACAAGCAAAAAGAAAAGAGATGAAAAAGAAGAAAGGTGGTGTTGCACACTGCAAGCAAGATATGCTAGGAGGTGTGCTTAGAACAGTCTTACAGAGAATAGGTCCAAGTGCTCACTGGCTTAAAAATAGACTTAAGTATATTGCCTGGGATACTTGAGGGAATTACCTCTCCAGAAGTTTCATTGCGGTTGCCTCATCCAACACATCCTTGCAGTCGCTCATGAAAGCACGGAATTCTTGAATGACTGAGTGATACTCTGAGTTACGATTGTCTATAGCCGTGTCATCTTCCAAAAGCAGCCGATTTATCTAAATCCGCATTCAAGAACCAAAATACAGGGAGAAAAGATAGATAGACTCAGAAAGAAAGTAAATCGAAAAATCAACAAGAGGAACTATGACACCAGATCATAGGAAGTTCAAAGTCTGTGTTTACTGAGATGTGAGAACAGAAAATAAGAGGTGCACAGAAGCAAAAGCTAAACCTTGTCCAAATATAGCTCAGTTGCCCATGTTGATATCATAGTAATTTGGCATTTATCATCCTTTGAAAGATTATCAAGCTTCCGCAACAAGAATGTTCTCAAAGCTTCCTGCAATCACATAAAGAATGTAAAAGGCAGTCAATATTTAACCCCAGATGTGAAACACATTTTTCTCTCCAGGACAGCAAGCATGCAATAAGAGATCTGATGTTCTGTGACGGGTTTTCTTTTTGGTATTTAATTAAAACGAGCACAGATACAAATACAAATGTTTACCGGTTCGTTTACACTAATAAACTTCAAAGTGACCTCCTCAAAAGATATTACATAATTGACCTGCATTTGACCACGTCAACATGAATTATACCATGTTAGAACAAAGTAAACAAATGAAATTAGAAATCACTTTGGCATAGAATGATGCTGCTCGTAGATATTCCCTGTCGTTGAATGCAGCTTCTGCCTACAAGAGAAGGTGCCCAATTAAAAAATAACCAAAACCAGAGATTCTTTCGGCAAACTGTCTATAGGCAGGGAAACAGCAATATGATGATGATAAAAGGAATGCAGATATGAAAGGAATGGCATGATAAACATCGTCCTTTTAACTTAGACATCAAAGATCACCTGAACTAAATAAACTTGGTCTCTTTGGAGAGGGTCACGACAGTTTGCTAAAGCAGTAGCATATTCTTTCAAATCTAGGTAAACCTTCCACATATCTCTGCCTTCATCAATCACAGAAACCTAAAGAAGATATCCAAAGCCCAAAATTGAGAGCAGAAAGTACAACATATCAGAGAAAACTACTCAAGTAGTTAATTAAGAATACCATAAACGAGTAAAAGCCAAACACCGCAACAGACCTGGAAGATCGAATTCTGATCATACGCATAGAAAAGGCCAGCAGAGGCATCGCTACAAAGTCCAATTATGCCCCTCGAAGCTGAATCTGCCGTTATATCAAACTGGAGCTCTTCAATGATTTGTTCACTTATCCGATTCACAACCTACCCCACGTTTAAGGAATGCAGATACCAGAAAGTAAGCACACTTATGAAAGAAAACATATATGTAGCCAGATCAAACATTATACAAGCAACAAGGAATGTATGAACCCCATATGTCCAAAACATACCTTAACCTTATTTCCAATAAGAAGCAGGAAATGAAACTCTGAGAGTGCCATAGAACTAGGCTTCACTGCTTCATTTCCATCACTCAATTTTGAGTAGTCCAAGAGTGCTTTGCTCTCCACAAAGTTCTCGTCACCATTTGAATAACTACCAAACAAGTTTCAATCAAATTACGGAATGATATACCTGAGAAACATGAAAGAGGGAAAAGATACAAAGATCCCAGCATGAAATTCAGACGGACGTTGGTACTGTCATTCTACCTGTGCTGAGCTCCAAAATTTAGGCCACCATGATATATTCCTGTTCCTGAAAGCCATGCAAAATGCACTGCTCTTCGTTGCTTTATAAAGAAATGTAGCTCACTGAAAGACGACAAACATTATATGTTCAGAGAAGAGTTACGATTTGTGATTTCTTTCGCATGCAAAAAGAGCCAAAGGTGATTCAAGCACTTGCCTGTTTGGTATTTCACCAGGAAGTTCCATAAAACGAACTGCGCGTTCTTTATAACTAGCAAAAACAGACTGGAAGTAAACTCTTGCTTATCAGAAATTGAATGAAAATAATGCTAACTCACAATTTAGGAGATCATATATGGAAGCAACAGGATCTAAACAATGAGAGGTTTTTCATGTGATGTTTGAAGGGAGGAACAATCATATTTCACCTTTCAAGCCCAACCATAGGGAACAAACTGATCACTGCTCCATATGTTTCCAATTAAATAATATCATGGACCATACATTTAATCTCCTAATAGTCTAATACTACCATTTCATTCCATGCTTATAAACTGATTTTAGTATCCAATTAAATTATAAGATGGAGGACAGAAGTCATCACATGGCAGAACAGAGTTTAGCTTACTTCTAATGTTCCAATCCCGGTGAACGAATAGAGCCGAGTGGGAGTTACTGCCATCACATAGTATCTCATTCCACTGCTTGTGTTGGCTACTTCCATCTACACATTTGTTTTAAATCAAAGACAGTGATAGGAATAATATAGCAAATAAAGGAAACATGGTATGAGCGCAGAGACTAATTCTCATCGGGGATAAAACTTTTAAACCTATCAAAAAATCGTCCACGCTTATTAAACTCACTGAAGCAACCAAAATTACTACCACCAACGGCAGCAATATAGGCCATTATAGCTTCAACTTAAAGATAGTACCTGCAAAGCCATGAAGGCCTCGGGAAGTTCTTCTAGTTCAAACAAAAACTTGATGTACTTCTCTCTCTTGTCCTTCTCATCCACAGCCATCTCAAACAGCTGCCCATCTTGAGTGCCCAGAATGATCTCCTTAGTAGAAACTAAACGCAGGCAAACACAAAAACAAAATCAATATCCATGTGAAAACAAAAGGAAAAAGAAGACTCATATAACAACACCGAAGCATATAACCTTCTGTTATCTGTTGTCTGTTCCAAGCCACAGCGTTAACGAGTAAACCTTTGAAGCGGCTCAACACACGCGGCTTAGGCCACTTGGCATGAGTATAAAAAGTTTCAGCTCCTCCAACACCAGTGACTGTAGCAATGCAATGGCTACCACCAGGATCAACGAAAACCTTGTGAATCGATTGCTCCCCAGTTCGACCAACAGAGAGATCAATATCTATATATCCAAACAATTGTCACTTCCTCTCTCACAAATTTGTCAATTTCTAAACCAGTGAATGAGAATGAGTCTATACCATAAGAATTCCCAACTCCGAAATCATGACGAATGATCCATCCTTTACTTGTTCCGAGAACAATCACATCGTTTCCAGCAGCCATACATGTGATTATGCCACGATTCTTTGTAGCGTATCTATCGAGAAGATCGACTGTGAAAACTTGCCTTCCTTGATCCATTCTCTTCTTCCTCTTAATCAAAACTACAAATTCACACACAAGAGATTTCAATTCTGGTTGTCAAATCGCAGAAAAGAGGTCTCTGCATTGGTTTGTAACAATCGGAATCGTTACCTTCGTCGGAGATCTGATCGGCGACCTGGAGACGACGTCGGTCTCTCTCTCGAGTGGCTTCCCACGTTTTTATTCTCTCTCTCTCTCACTTCAGAAAAGGCCGAGTCATTGATTAAAACAACCAAAACGGCCGCGTTTTAGAGATTATAAGGTATATCTCTAAAACGCAGTGTTTCACTGAGCTAACCAGATGTAAAACCAGCAAAAACCGGTTAAATTGAACGAAATCGCAATTGAATTCGCAACGGTTCAACGAATCAATTTGGTTCTCATGGTAAAAGAAGAAGATTGAGACACCTTGAATTTGCATATATTTGATGATCTATACAACATTAGGTTGATGTATATACAAGAAAAAGAAAGTAGAGAGATTCATTTTCATATGAAACAAAAAAGAACCAAATTTATGTAAATATACGATCGTGTTAGATGATGAGATATTGTGGTAAGGATGGCACTTTCAAGAGTTAAAAATGGATCTTATGATGATGTCTCTACTTCCTCTGATTGCATCGCGCTTAGCTTCTTCTTGGCATACATTGTACAGACTATAGTCGCGCTTGCGGTTACACAGAAGCCAAGTACATTTACTACTATCTCCACAGCCGATAGACCGTGTCTCTTCTCTGATGCAACCGCTAGTGTTCTTAGCATTATTCCCCTGCAATTCACCAAAAAACACACCAAATATAAGATTCTGCACAACATGTTTTAATCTTGAGCGAAACATCAGAGAGAGGCGTATACGTGTAGATTGAGACAAAGATCTCGGGAACCATTCCAACGAGAGAGCCTAGGATGTAAGGACCGTAGTGTACTCCTGTAGCTAATGCGCAGTAGTTGTAAATCATGTAAGGGAATGGCGACACACGGATCAGTGTGACTGCTTGAAATTGATGAAACCAGCTTCCTTCACCTGCGGCTCTAAGTATAGCTGCTTTTTTCGGGTATTTCTTCAACCATTCCTATACAATGACATTTTCTTTTTTCAAGGATGAATCATCTAATGGTTCAACAAGCTTCATAAGCGTAACAAAACCAAAGTGCACAAGATCTTACTTGCATCTTGTGGAGGAAGAGATGTCCTATTAAGTAAGGAAGAGTAACACCGATTGATGCTGCTGATAAGATCAACAGAAACCCATTTCCGTAACAGAATGTAAGACCAGCCATCCACATGGAAGGAGAAGAAGGGAGAAGAACGCTAGGGAATAATGCCACTGAAGCAAATAGCAAAAGACCGAGAACCGGGATGCTGAATGTGCTTCTCACCCAATTTATAAATGGAATCAGCTCCTGCAACATGATCCGATAGACACCGCAAAGGATTAAACTTCACAGTTCATAACAGAGACCAATCCTATGAAGCTATCTCTGATCTCAAGCACTACATGATCCACAATCATCAAACAAGAACCCTAATGTTCACCACAATATGGTTTTGAATGCTTAAACCCTAAACAATGCTCAATCTAAAACACGCAAGAACCCTAATTTTCACCCATCAAAAAACCTAAAAAATTAGTCGTATAATCAAAACCCATCAGAAATCAGAATCCTTAGGCATACTCAATAATCAAATCTTTAAAGAACAAACCTTTTCGATCAAAAATGGACCAATCCATTTAACAATTACAAAAGCCAATAAACCCAAACAAGCGAACAAGGAGATCAATTTCACCCAGAACCAAACAGACCCAATCGAACATCCCGATGATTCCGCCGGAGATCCTTCTTCTTCATCCGACCCTCCTCTCAATTTCACATAATCTCCATTTTCTGAATCCTCGAATCTCGATCTCAGCTCAGGCACCGTCGTATCGACGCCATCGCTGTACGTCATAGATCGAGGTCGAAGATGACAAAAACACAAATCAAAAAAAAAATTAACCCTTTGGACCAAAAAGCGTAAAAATCTCAAAACTTTCCGTCGGATTCGTTTTGCACCTCTGTTTTTTTCCTTCGGTTTCCCGAGAAAAATTAAAAAAGAGTAACGAAAAGGGAAAGAGACCGTTAGATCAAATGAAGAAGATTGGTTTGAAGAGCAAATTTGGAAGAAAGAATCTAAATTATTCGCATTCTCTTTTTATTCCAACCAAAGAGACTTTATAATAAAAATATATAGCTTACCGACGCTTTCCGCGGAATTTAAAAACCACAGAGATTTTCATATCTCATCCGTAGTATTGATGTTTTTATCGGTTGAAAAGAAGCTTTCGACTATTTTCATGCACAATGGTCGGAGCATTTGACTATGTATCTTTATCTTTCTGGATAGATCTATCTTGTACTTCTCGTGCTTATTGTCTTATTTGTAATTCAATAACACGTTTTGTAACTCTCACCCTTGTAAAACCGATGGATCCTTTCGGAATCTCCCTAGCGAAGATTTTTTTACAGCTTTCTTAGCCAAAAAGAGTTTCAATGAAAAAATAAAATAAATAAAAATATATTATCCCAAATAATTAGTGGTTTACTACAAATTATTAAACCGGAGTCACTAGCTTTATATTTCGCTTTGTCGTCACGATTAAGTCCATGTAATGTGATGCATTTATAAAATGAAACGATATGCTTTCTGTGTTATTTTAGTGAATATATATTTTTGCTTCGTATTCTAATTTTATTTAGCTTGCTTTAAGAAGAAGGAAATGGAAAATTGGTAGCTTGTAAGCAAGTATGGATAACATAAGAGAGATATGGAGAGAAACGAGACGTTGAAAAAGCAACTAAATGTTTATACTTCGAAGCATAATTTGATGGCTTCTTCAGAGCTCCATCGAGCATGAACCTTTGTTCCAAGTGCTACCGATACACCCGAGACATTGAGGAGCAAGCAGCCTCGGCTATAGCCTTTGTTGAAAAATGGCTAGACCCTAATAAACTCATAATCCAACCACAACAGAGCTAGGAACGCGTGTCCAGCGTCGAATGTGGGTCATCATCATCGACTAATGGCGGCGATTTGGCGGCAGCTGCCTTAGATATCCACCTAAATCGACTGTTATGATGATGAGATGCTTGAGATGTAACAAGAAAGTGGAAGCTCTATTAGCTCATGTTATGGTTTTAATTTCTCTAAGGTTTCTTAGGAAAGGGGTAGGAGGCTCTACTAGGTGATTTCACTATTTGGAATGTGGATTAAGTATGTAGCATTTAAGCTTGTAGTTCTGAATCTCATGAAGATGTCCTTGAGGAAGTTTCTCTCCTATGGTTCATGGACGATTCTAAGATGTCTTAGCTTTTAGGGGTACTATACATTTCTTAACGCTGGGATTTTATTAATGTTGAACTAGAGATCTACTTTGGATAGAGATGTTATCAATCTGACATAGTAAAATCATTGGTATTTACCGTGTGTATCTTCATTTTTTCGTTATGTAATGTGCAGGAACATTGCGGTTGTTAGACCTTTTAGTTGTGGGGATAGTAGCTTGACAATCTTCTAAAACTCAAAAACTTGAGATCTTACACGGGTCGGCTTTTGGCTAGGATCGATTTGTTTGAATTAATCGAGATATCTTGTTTCTTTGTTGATGTGTTGGTGCTAACTCGGCTTTGAGAGTCTACTTTCCCTAGCAATGTTACCCATAGCATCCTTTGCCTTTGCGTGTATGATATTTATCTCTCTTTTTGGGTATGTTAAGGAGTTCTAGAGTCAATAATTGTGTGTATGGGCTTTAGAATCACATAGCATGTGCATTTGTTGCTATGTTTTTTGGTGAACCCACAAAGCTATTTCGGTTGTTTAGTCTCTTTAATGATTAGTAACCAATGTATTAGCTAGATGGTTAGGAGTTTAACAAAACACTTTTGTTAAAAATATACTTTATCAATTTGCTTATTTGACTAGAAATATGAAACGAAATTGTATCATATCAAGATTTTTTTCTCTAATCGGGATAGAGACAGAGTCTATCATCTCTTCATGCCAAATTCAATTGACTACTCTGAGCTATGACATGATTTTTTGAGAGACACTACACACTACACTTCAATCAGGATAGAAACGTATTGCTCTTCGCTTATTGCGATGATAGAGAACCCCTCGGATTGACGGTCTTTATAGCGGATTTGGACCTTTTCATCTATGTTCGTGTTGATGCCCTTGCAAAAGGGCCACAGACACGAAGTACCTTTTTCACCCACGTTAGCTATGTAGAGCCGGACTGGTTTAGTCCCGATGCAAACCTTTTCCTACCGGTCTAACTAATGTTTGGTGTTTTCGAGAGAAAAAAATCAAGATTTTTTCTCTAATATTGATGATCGCAACTTCCGATTATTAAGGGCCAAATTGTTGGATGCGCAACATTCGAGCCTTTTTAAAAATTTCATCACAACAGAACAACACTTATCTTGTAACAATGACATAAACACAAGTCACGGATAAAAAGAAAAAACAATTAGGTTGACAATAACAATAAAAAACACACAGAAACTATCGGCCAATAATAAGAATTTGTCAACTATTAAAGTAATCGAAAGTCAAAACTAATGATTTTAAATTTGAAACTTTAAATCTCCCGATTTATATTTAAAATTTAAAATATTTTATAAACATATTATATTATATATATAAGCTCGAACAAGTCTAAGCACATAACATCTTGAACATTATCGGGTTAGTCAATAGTATAATAGAACAGAGAAAGCATTGACAAAATAAATATTATCAAAAACATAAAAGTAAACTTTCAAATAAATGGTGTGCATCACTCTTAATTTCTTGTGTGTGTTTCTAGCTTTCTACTTCGTCACTACTCAATAGCTAACTCATAACATAAGCTCATGCTGTATTTATGAGAATTCAATTTTATTTTATCAGTATTTTAACATTGTATATGCAAAAGTCAAACTATTTTTTATTAGCAAAAGTCAAATCTTCCATTTCTTTTTGAACAAAATACATCTACTCTCAAGTAATTAGATTTAACTGTCATCACTCATCAAACATCTACTCGGCATGATTCGCTCTGAAATTTATAGAGCTGCAAATTTTACGGGACCGGAAGCCGAATTTATTAAATATATTTTTTCGGTTTGAAAGTCAGTCAATATATACATATTAACCTAATACGAATAAGTACCCTATTACATAAAAACAGTTGGCCCAATAATTCATCTTTAACTTTGAGATTGTAGTTTCGATGGTAGTTTAGACCGTCTCGATCTTAGTTAGTGAAAGCTTTACATATCCTAAGAATATCTCCAATGTTCTATATTTTAATATAAAATGAAGTAATTTGAAAATGGAGTTAAGTTCTGCTTCAACTCTAGCCTATTAACTCTATAATGTATTAACTTCAAAAAGATTAATTAAAATGAAGTGATGAATAAAATTACTCCATTTACAAAGTAATCTTATTTTTTACTCCATTTTAAAGTTATAAATAAATTTAAAGTTGAGTTATAGCAGATTAGAGAATTACTCAACTTCATTTTAAACTTACTCTATTTTAAAATAGAAAATAGAGTTGGGTCGGAGATGTTCTCACATGAAGTGTCGACATTGTCGTATTCATATCTTCTGATCATGCATCGGTGAAGTAGTGGCGTAATAATATAAAAAAACTCCATTTACAAACTGCGATCGAAGTTGATAAACTATACAAAAAAAAAAGACGCATGTTTTAGTCACGTCCGAGGAACAACATGCCCCTTGAGAGAGTAATGTTGTGATCTTTGTAAGAGTTTAATAATTTATGATCTTCGCGACCTAGCTACTATCTCTAACAATGATTTAATAATCTCTTTAAAATATGTTTGGCATATTACTATACTATCCATATAAACGTCGTTCCACGACATTGAAATTTGAACATATTTATTATGTAAAACACACCGTTGCTAATTGATAACATCAAAGTATGGAACAATCAACCCTAATAGGTTATTACTTATGCACATGAAAAGGCTGACATGTTCGAGAAAAAAATATGTTTAGAGCTGCAAGTTGATAAACAAACTCACCCCGAACTGCGAATCGTAATATGGACCGGCCTTGAAGCATGCCGAATGAAACATTCGTCTCAATCTCCATTTGGAATTAATATACATATATCTATTGATCTCCAAATCGGGGAAAAAATTATATATAAAGAATTTCAACCCTCAAAATCGTAAAGGTCTATAGTCTTAGAAATCTCAGGGTCGTTCTGAATCATATCAATACACATCAAATTAGTTTTTTATGCGCACAATAACCATTATACCATATACATCAAATTAATTTTAGCATCTAGTATAATTTTCTTTCAAAGCACACAAAAAAAAAAAAAAAAAATATATATATATATATATATATATATCGATGGGTTTATTAGACTTATGTGATCAAAGGGGATCGAGAGGGAAACAGATTCAAATTTGGCGCCAAAACACTAACAGTCAAAAGCAACCACCGAACTTTGTCTCGTCAATGGCACTCCTTTTTGCTAGTTAGGTTAGGTTTCACTTAATCATAGATTTATAATCAAAGTTAATAATCCTAGAAACGAATTTTATACACTATAGAACAATCATTAACTTTCCAACACACATCTAAATAATATGAAATGTTAGCTTAGTTAATTAATCACTAAAAAGTTAATACAAATTTACCACCTATTTTTTTCCGTCAATTTACTACTATGGGTGCAAATGGTTGTTATTTTAGAAGAAAATAATTGGTGGAAAACATAGATTACGTTAGATTATCTTAATATCACAGCATTTGACAATTTTTTTGTTTTTATTTTAACAAAGTGGAACCCATATTTTTTAAAGAAAAATTTACTATTACGTTCATATTTGTTACTCTACAAAATAAGAGAGTATAAAAAAAAAGCGTAATTTTTATTTTTCCACCAAATCTTATTCCACTAATTTTTATTCTTCTCATTTTATTTTTTATTCTTATTATCTACCATTTACACCCTATATACCTATATGTATTTATATGGAGTAAAAAAATAGACATAAAATTTAGAAATTGTACTGAATAAATTGGGAAATGGTCCTAAACGAAAACGAGAATGTATGAGCTGTTATTGCCACGTCAGTGTATTCCTCCACGGGATTTTTCTGACCATTCAACGTTTCGTTCCTACGAGTTCCTCAAAGGCTGTTTTTTTTCTTGTGGATTGTGTTTTTTTCTTCCTTTTCCTTAAACATTTTTTAAAAATATTTCGAATTATTCTTAGAGAAAGTCACATAAAAAAATATTATACCACAAAATAATAATTTATCGTAGAATCAACGGCACCGACCGACCCAACCAAAAAATTATCGTGGACCTACCCCTGATGACGAGGCTCCCACCGTTCACCGTTTACCGGCCGCCCCCGTTTCCGGTGGAAAATTTTACACATTTTCCCGCCATAACCAACGTGAAATAATAATCAATAAACACAACAACAATTGTCAACTTTTTTTACGAGTGTAAAAAATTATGTGTAACTACTTGTTTATCTTAGAATAGATAAATTACTAAACCTAATTTCCTATTCTAAGATAAACGTAAATGTAAATAATATATTTTTTGATAAAGGTAAATTTTCTATTCTAAAGTATTAACATATTTTCAAGATATTTGGTCGATCTTCTCGATCTCCCAATATTAATGAACCTTGGATCCAACTCAGAATATAAGATGTGAACAGTTAGTATTTGATTGAATGTTTATATTGGATTACAATATGCTTATCAAGTGCAAGACTCTTGTGATTACAAATTTTTACTGCTAAATTTCAAAGTTCAAAAACCGGATCTCTCTCATTCAAAGCATGGAGGTTACTTCCTCTACTTCTTGGGCTATGAGTTTCTCTTTCTCTTTTGCTTGTGGATCTTTGCTAATAGGCGTTTTCCGGTCCATCAACTTCTTGGGTCGGATTAACCCGGATCAGGTGCGGTGGAAACCACCTCTATCCGTTATAAGAATCTCCACCAAGGTATTTTGATTTTCGACACATTTTTATTTCCTCTAAGCTAAAGAATAAAGCTGTGATCGGCCCGACCATGGAGTTATTTATACTTTAATTAGATATTTAATACTCACCAAAATAGTCATTAAAGTGTCATTAATGATAACTATACATTAAATAGCCAATAATAAATGTAACCGAATCATCGTCTGAATAGTCTAAATGCTTTTGCAGCTTCGGTTACTGCACCGCACGTCCTAGGATGCATGGAAACTGAAATCAGTAAGTATATTTATTACTGAGAACCGTGTGTCGCAATATCTAGAGCGTTTATAATTCTAGATCGTTAAAAGACATAGTGCACGTGACTTGGTCTGGTCCTTGTGAAGAAAGTGGCCCATACGTGGGGGCATATTCGTATTTAATTCGAATAATCTCCTTAGATCCTCTTATATTATGATATATATAAACTTAATACTTATGTTAATAATCCATACAATCATACTGTATAAAAATTCCTTTTTCGAAATCTTTTTATGATAAAATTCAAGAAATCACGCTTGTGGACGATCATAAATTTCTAGTAAAGTTGATTTGTGATATTCCATATTTATAAAAAAATTTTATCAAAATAAGGAAGAACATATTTAAAATTGGTATAGGGTCGGTAAAATGAATAAATAGGCCGAGAAAAAATCACCTCATCGACGTGAATATCACGCGCGAATTTACTTTTTTTCTTCCTGTAAGTCTGGACCAATTAAATGCGACCACGTGACTAACCCCTAAATTCTCTGATGACGAAAAGACAATTTTACCCTTCACGACACGCTTAAAGTGACTCTTGCCAGCTTTAAGCGGGTCCCTTAGAGATCTTTCTCCTCACAAAAGTAAGCATCTCGATTACAAAAAGACATATATACCCTTATAAAACGGAAACGGAATATGAGGGTATTTACGGAAATTAACATACGGAAAATGAGTACGGACTCTCGAGGAGCGCGTAGCTATCACGTGACCACGTTACGAGGTTGGTGAAGGAGGGAACAAAAGGGAGACGAGTCATCTCATCTTAGCTACGAAGCGAGTATCATTCGAGATAAAACCATTACGATCATGACACGTGGTCTACCCTGACCGTTGGATCAAGGATTTGTGATTATAGTAGAGTGGAAAGCACGCAAAGGCAAAAAGGAAAAAATACCAAATGTGACAGGTGGCATCCTAGCTGGACAATTGAACAACCATAACTAAAGGTCCGATTGACACGTGGAGTTTTGGTTTGGTTTTGCATTATGATGGGATCTCTAACTAATTTCGGGAATATTTAATATCTACTTTGAGGATTTTATTTTAGTTTGATTTCGAAATTTTGTGTGTGTTTGGTTAAGTATCAGTGAAAATATATATTTTAACGAATGAAAATAGTAACTAAGATATCGAATATTTTAGAAAAAGTATAGAATCAATAGATTATGATCTTCAAAGAATATTTTTATTTGGGTAAAAATCAAGTTAAGTACAATGAATAAACGTTTTATTCGGTTCAAATTTGATAATGGAGAAAAAGTTTTAAGGGTTAAAATAAAAAAATGAAACATTATGAGTCCAACTTAAGGAGACTTTTAGCATTAGTAACATGCGTGAGACGTGCTTTTCCATGTGAGTTTTATATAATATGCAGAGGCATAAACTATAATTATAAATATTTAATTATCTTTTTTTTCGCCCTAAATATTTAATTATGTCTATATATATAAAGAGTCTTAAGTGTATGTAAGGATTATGTGAAAACGTGCTTTGAATCATCTAGAGAGAGAAAGAGAAGAGAGAGAGAGATAACAGTCTTCCTTGAGGAAATAAACGGCTCCGTTTTGGTGAAAGGGAAACGCCTTGAAAGAGATTTTAATTTGTTTTGCTGGTCATCTTTCATAGAAGAAGGAGACGAAACAGAGAAGAAGAAGCAGAGATTGAAAAACGACGGCGTTTGAGAGATTGAGAGAGACATAGAGAAGTATGGCGATGAAGGGTTATATGGATGAGTATGAAAAGCTTGTTATTAGGATGAACACTCCAAGGTTTGTCTTCTTCTTCTTCATCATGATCTTGTGTTTTTTGTTTTTTGTTTTTTGACATTGTTGGATTTTCTTAAAGGTTAGAACACACCTTTGTGATTAGGATAAAACACTACAAGTTCCTTTTTTTGTCTCAACGTTTTTTTCTGGGTATATTATGATTTCTTCTTTTCCCGGGAAAAAATTTCCAGGAAAATATGAAATGTAATTCGAATTTTCAAACTTTTTTTTTGAAATTTCAAAATTTCATTTTCATCCATTGCTGAAATTTACTTTTATTTGTTTTTTTTCTAGGATAAACAAATAAATTATTAAATATTTAAAAGTTTGTTCTTTATGTCTTCTTCCTAGAAGATTTTCCAAAACTCTCTTTCGGCCTCTTTTCTTTTTCATCAACTTGAATTATATTTTGTAAAGACTTATCTTCTCCAAAACTTTAATTGATAAATTAATCTTATCTTTGACGGAAATTAGCAAAAATCTAAAACAAATGATTTTCATAATTACAGGGTCGTTATCGACAATGTTGTTTGTTCTTCCGCGACAATAGTCAAGGTTAGTTATTTCATCTATAATCAAATTAACATAATAACTTTAAAACAAATTATTCATTTTTGAAAAATCCAAATATTGAAATTTTTTTTTCTAACAATAATTTTTAATTAATTCTCAGGTTGATAGTGCAAGAAGACATGGTATATTATTAGAAGCTGTACAAATTCTCACAGATTTAAATCTCTCCATTAAAAAAGCTTACATTTCTTCTGATGGAAGATGGAACATGGATGGTAATTAACAATTTTTAATTTCACAACCATAATAATTCAACTTTTTTTAAATTACATTTTTATAAACTCTGTTTTCTTCTTCTTCTATTTTTCTGCAGTTTTCCATGTGACTGACTTAAACGGAAATAAATTAAATGATCAAAGCGTTTTGAGATACATTGAACAGGTAATTTCGTAATTTTGATATGTTATAATGTCTGAATCAAGATTCAAGAACATGGATTCTAACTTGGTTTAGTGAATTTCACACAGTCGATTGAGACGGTTTACTACGGAGAAGACATTGAAGTAAACGGTTTAACGGCTTTAGAGTTAACCGGAACAGACCGGATCGGTTTACTATCCGAGATGTTTGCGGTTCTCTCTGATCTAAGCTGCGATGTAGTTGATGCTAAGCTATGGACACATAACGGTAGAGTTGCGTCTATGATCTATCTCAAAGATTGTAGCTCAGGTTCTCCGATTCTTGATTCGCACCGAATTTCGAAGATCGAAGGACGGTTAAAGAATGTTTTGAGCGGCGATAGCGACGTTAAATCCGCTGCGAAGACTTGTGTTTCGGTGGATGTGATGACGCATATTGAACGTAGGCTTCATCAGCTTATGTTTGAAGATAGAGACTACGCGAGGAGATCCAAGAAACAGAGGAGGTCTCCTATGGTGGTTGTGACGGTTCAGAATTGGGCTGAGAGGGGTTACTCGGTCGTTAACGTTCATTGTAGGGACCGGACTAAGCTTTTATTCGATGTGGTTTGCACATTAACCGATATGGAATATGCCGTGTTCCATGCTACTATCAATACTTCTGCAGATCAAGCTCATTTGGTATGTTTCTTGAAACCATTATGCAAGTTCGTTTAAAGGGTTTTCGTGCGACTTTGTGCTAAAAGATCTTTCTGTTTTTGCGGTTCATTTGATTAGGAATTCTATATCCGGCATAAGGATGGTTCGCCGATAAGTTCAGAAGCAGAGAGGCAACGAGTAATTCAATGCTTAGAAGCTGCAGTCGAAAGAAGAGCATCCGAGGTATAAGATTTACTCTGAATTCGTTTGATTTTTTCGGTTGTTTGATCGGTAATCTAAACGGTTCTTTGGTATTGTTTTCTGTTTAGGGTGTGAGATTAGAGCTGACACATCCGGATAAACAAGGTTTACTAGCAGAAGTTACGCGGACATTTAGAGAGAACGGTCTAAATGTCGTAAGAACAGAGATATCAACGATCTGCGACATGGCTACAAACATATTCTATGTAACTGATGCGAATGGAGATGAAGCTGACTCGAAATTGATTGAATCGGTTAGGGAGAAAATCGGTTTGGAATGGTTAAGAGTGAAGGAAATGCCAACGGCGAATCACAAAAAGGGAGATGGAGAAGAAGAACAGCAGACTAAACCGGTGTTGGTTTCACTTGGAAGTTTGGTTTGGAGAAATCTCATCAACTTTGGTTTGATCAAATCATGTTCTTAAGCCTCTCTCGTATTTCGCGTTAAGCGAACCACCGGTTTGATGGAATGTAACCTTGAGAGGCACGCGGACTATCAAATAGTATAGTCCGCGTGCCTCGACAAAGATGAATTTGTTTAGTTGGTGTGGTTTAGTAAAGTTAGGTAATGTTTGGTATGTTCTTGTAAATATAGAAGAGGAGAGGGATGATTTGGAAATTTAGAAATTGGTTTACTTTCTGTTATGGTTGTTGTTTGGCTGTGTTAGAAACAGGTTGTACAAAAAGTTTATAAGATTAATTATTATTTTTTACTCTTATTGTTTTGTTATGTTTTATTGTGTTAGATTATTAGTAGTTGACTTGTATTTTCTTTAGTGGTCAAATAAAAAAACAAAAGTAAAAATAACAATAAAAGTGATTTTATTTGGTAACAATCACACAAGAAACAAGAACCTCAAGATTGTTAAAAACTTTGGCATTACAAATTGTCAACAGAAAAATTATACTAGCCGAGTCCTGCGGTTTCATCTTGGCGCGGTGCGTCTTCTTTGATGCGCGGTGGTCTAACAATCTTATCGATAAGTCCATACTCGATAGCTTCTTCCGCGTTGAACCTTTTCACCCGGCTCAAGTCTTTGAAGATCTGTATGCACCTCAGAAATTACTTCAACCAAAAATAATAGATAGAAACAGTTTGGTTTGGTCATAATGAAAACGAAAACTAACCCTTTCTGCAGGCTGGCCGGTGTTCTTGGCTAGTTCATTGAAGAGGTAATCTCTTATCCTCGAAAGCTCTTTTGCTTCGTTTTGGATATCATCAGCCTGAGAGAGAGTTTGTAGTTTATAGCTTTCACCACATAAATAATGAATCGGATGAAGATTTGAGTAGTACAAAAACTCGAGGGGTGGCTTATTTACCTGACCACGGGCTGCACCGGCTGGTGATTGGAGGGCAATTCTCGACAATGGCATTGCAAAACGTTGACCCTTTATACACAGGAAAGAATCAATAAATCAACTTCTAGTTTCCTCAAAATCTAGCATCCATACTTAGTCATTTAAATGATGGAGAATGATGCATATATGATTCAACAAATGTTAGTTGGTACCTTTTCTCCCGCTGCAAGAAGAAAGCCTGCAAGGTTATAGGCAAGCCCAACGCAATGTGTCCCAACCGGACTTTTCAAGCTCTTCATTGTATCATAGATAGCTAGACTTGGAGTAAGCTACAAAATTACAAATTTATAAATCTTTGCCTTAAAAATTAAGGTGTAGCATAGCAAAGAACAAAAAAATGTAAAGAATGAAAGAGACTCACATCCCCGCCTGGACCATTTAGGTACATATAAATCCTCCTCGAGTCATCAAGAGTATCGAGGTACAACATGGTTGCCAATATCTGGTTGCTAAACTCTTCATCGATGTTTTGGCCAATAAAGATCACACGCTCTCGATACTGTAGCAAAGATTCAAGTTACAACTTTTCTTAGTGATCAACTGATCATATAAATCGATATGCACGAGATTATGCATACAGGTCGAAAATACGTACAAGGGCATTCCATATGTCAACCCATTGCCAAGTGCCTTCTTCTCGGTTTCTGTAAGGCACTCTAGGTGTACCTATAGGCATCATCTTTACCCTTGATCTACTCGCTTTCCCAGTCCTGCAGAACAGAGAGAACACACTGAGTTTACCACATCACTCTACGACTACGAGAGAAGAAAGACAAAGCTAATTAACAATCAAATTCGAACGCAAACCAACATGTTACGATTCATAATAGACAAGCCATATCTTGTTTTACAATATAAGTCTTAACTCAGTGTTCAACAGCTCATCATTCATCACCGGAACTTCAATTACTAGTCAAGCAAATATGATCTAAATTCAAATCTGATCTAAATTCCCAAACTGGAGTAGCACGAACCCTAGCTTTTATGCAAAATTGAACAAAATGAACACCTCCAAGCAAAATCGAATTCTCAAATCGATTCCTTAAAGAAGAATTCTTTCGCATTACCCGGATTGTAAACTTTTGTGTACTCTTCCATAGAACTCCTTATTCAAATTCTGATACCCATTTGTTAAAAAGCCTGAGAACAACGTAAACACCAATACTCAGCTCATTGGCATCTCACAGACCAATTCGAATAAGAAAAACATAAACTTTCGAATAGATTTATAAAAAAAAAGGAACAAACTTTGAGATTGAGGCTTTAACCCTGAGTAAAGCTTGATGCTACAACTGCAAAAAAAAACATAAGAAACAAAAAAAACTCAGATGCAATTGTGTGTATGTATATATGTATAATCAGACACATAAGTTTGTAAATTACAGAGAATCGAAGATTATTAACCTCGGATTGAGAGAAGACTGATGAAGTGTTGTATTAAACGAAACCGCCATGGTCGTCGAGCGTGTTAGAGCCGAACACTGAAGTTGTGTTTTGTTTTTTTATCAGCCTAGATTGGGTAATATTGTTGTTGACGACGGGTTTATCTGAAATTACATTCGGTTTATGTTTAACCGATTGGTTTAGATAATCAAATGTATTTGGTTTGAGTAAACCGATTAATTTTTGGATACACAGAAAGAAACAGTCTCAAACATTGGCAAAAAGCGCACACTCTCTTAGAACTTAAGAATGAAGTTAATGTTTCGATTCATTTGACAACAAGAAGAAAACGTTTTTTGATGTGGTAGTGATCTTTTCTCTTTTTACGTAGGCTTCTCGTAAGAGTTTTGATCTCTAAACTCAGCAATGGCGCTGCGAATCATCTGCTCAACATGAGGCTGAACAAACAAGTGAGTACTATCAAGTACATGGATTATGAATTTCTGCGACGAAGGCATCGAATTGTTCATGTTCACTATGAACTGTGCCATTGGAATATCACTGCAAACGCATAAAGAAATCACGGAGTTTAAAGATCATGACTTCAAAACCGAAATGTTAAAATGTTCATCAAGATTTTGTTTGAGCAAAAACGAAAGAAGAGTACCATGAGATAAACACTCCTTTGATTGCATTAACCATATCTGAAAGAATTATAATAACCTGTAAACAATTTGGATTCAGTTTTGATCAGAAGAGACTCAAGAGCATTTCCAAAACTAGTTCAAACCCAGAAAATCATTAAACCTTAATATGAGCAAAACAGAAAGCTTAACACTTTTCAATTCAGAGACACCAAAAATCGAATTTTTTTACAGGATTCAACGATTTCTATTACTGGGTTTCAGCTACATAAGCATCACAAAGAGATTTCGATTCACAGATCTAAAGACTTTACGATTATGTATCCTAGGTCAAGTTTCTACAGTGGAACGAGAGCAACTGTGTCTATCAATCGCTGAAGGAGTTTCGTGAGAGAAAAGAGAGAACCTTTCGATAACGAGATTCCTCTGGCTTGACGGCGATGGTCACAGACACAACACAAAGTACAGGATTTGGAACTGGTTTTTATAACATGAAACCTAAACCGAATGTTCTAACTTCTGCAGTCTCACACGTTTATATTACACCACTCAAAAGAGAGATCTTTCACTTTTTTTTAAAGATCAATGTTAACATGAATTTACATAACTTTCTTTGACAATGAGATTTTTCAGTTATATTGGTTTTTTGTGATATGTAGTTTAAGAGCTTGATTAGCTTTTTAGTTTTTACAGTTAGTCAAATAGTGATCAGACATAGAAGACAATGGGGAAAAGAATGGAATCTGAAAATGTTTCTAAGGAAGTAAAAAAATACACTAATCATACAAACACCGATCCGAGGTAACAAACACAGACACTTGGTACTTTCATTTTTTGTTTCATGGCCATGAGCACGGCGCTGTATCTTTAAGCGCGGTGTCAATCAGATGGGAAAAATGGAAGAAGATGGACCGTGTTTCATCGGTCAGTCCTCGTAATCATCCAATGCCGAATAAATCATCCTAAGAAAAAAGTTGCAGACAGGAAAGTGTTTCAGCTGTAACGAAAGAAGATTAAGCAAGAGAGAGACTTTAAAAAATGTTGCATTTACCAAAAGATAGTGAGAAATAGGTTAAGGATTATGTAAGCAAGCTTAAACAGCCGTTTCTTCTTTTCCCAGTTAAGCAAATTGAAGATCTCGGTAACATCTACCAAGTGTTGTCGTTTCGAGTAACTGAACAATTGACAAACAAAAATGGAAATCAAGACATCACCTTTTGATTGAATCACAAAAAAGGAGATTGAGATTAGTTGTTAACACGGACTTACAGTTGGAAGTTGTAGTAGAGATAAGGTAGACATAAGAGTGCCATGAACCAATGTCCTGTTAAAAGGAAGAATACACATAGAACTCCTTGAACAATGAACTCCGGCAAAACCACTGAATTTATCCTCGACGCAGAGTCGTAAGGGTTGATGTAATCAAACTCGAGATCCGCTAAGCAAACAAGCTGCCAAAACAAAAGAGTTTGATTCCAAAAGATCGAATTTAGTTTCCGAGAAATTTCTTCTCTGTTTCGACACAATTTAGCTTATCAATATCCAAGATCCATTTGCTACCTTATCAATATCCACTGATCATATTCTAAACTCAGGAACACTAAAAGATTCACTTCCATTACACTAATCATAAGACATTACCCCAAACTAACTAACTGCTTTGGTTATAACATTCCTAAAAATTGAACCTTTTCGATTACAATCATGTCGCAAGAACAGAGACTCCTAATTCAAGCTAAATCAGAGATTACCCACAAAGCCTCCAGCTTTTCTTCTTCTTTTCCTTAATCCCAGCGACCCTACGCGGCAAATTTGCTAAATCTGATAGAAAACTAAAGGAGATAATTAGAGAATCGGATCGAGTAAATTGAACCTGATAGACAATGATTCCCACAAGAGCGATGAGGAAGAAGAAAGATATGAGCCATGTCAAAATATCTCCCATCAAAGTTGTGGTCGGCGGCGAGTTTCGACAGTTGAGTTCTGGTTTCGAGATTCTTGATCGGAACAAAAGAAACTAGTGCGAAAGTCTAAGGCGAAGCCTACAATTCCGGTTCTTCTGTTTAACCGATGTTCCGGTTTAGCTCCCGGTTATAATCAATTTCATTATAAGCCCATGGGCCTATAGAACTCAGCCCACATAAATTGGGTTCGGGAGAAAACAATAATCGTTTACCATTTTTTTACTTAATCAACTTTTTAAATATTTAATAGAATGATAATAAATATTAATTAACGGTTTGCTAATTAGATGATTACAATCGCTATCAGTATAAGAGGTGATATTAATTTTTACTACAAGTATATTTTCTTCGATAATATATTTATTTTAGGTATAAAAGAGATTATAGTGGAGTGGTTGAGAAAAGAAATGATCGTACAATCTTGTGATTCAAGCAAATTAAGTTGCCACTGTAATTATTGATATCACTGTTTATTTAAAATGATTGAGTCTTCATTTCAATAAATTGTCACGTATTATAAAAATGAAGATTCATAATTTTAACATAATTATTAGTTTGGGTTTGAAATGCATTAGAGCACCCGCATTCAGAGTTCAATGCAGGGTTCACACACAAATCAAGAAAAAAAAACACAAAATCCGAGGAACCCGAACTCTCGAGCTCTTCCGAGTGAATCCGAATTATAAGGGGTTCGCCACGTGGCGAACCCCCATCGGTCCGATTTTATTTTTATTTTTACTTTTTTTAACGAAAAAAAATAAAAAATCAATTTTTTATTTTTTTGGTGAACCCCATGGGTTCACCAATGCATATGCCCTTAGAGCAAGTTTATTGCGAGCTCTTAGTGGAGCTCTTAACAATTTTTAATTAAAAAAAAAAAAAAGAAGTAGGAAGAGACGGACTCTTAGAGTCCTTGCGTAAGAACCGGTTCTAACCGCGGTTTCTTACGTTATCCATTTTTTTTTTTTTGGATTAGAACAATTTCATTTTCAGATCCGTTTTTTCGGGTTTTTTTTTGTTTTCCGGTATTTGGATCCG
>OVAN01001783.1:0-37958 GCA_900406275.1 Anastatica hierochuntica
AACACTTAAATAAAAGACCTCTTGATGAAATTCAAACCCAAAATAAGTGATATATTATCTACTCAAAGGGGATGACGAAATTCAGAGGAAGAGGAGCCATTTTTATGTTCAAACTTAGTATTTAATTTCTGTTTTGATTTNTCATGCATTCTCTCTCTTTCTCTCTTTTCTTCTTTATATTTTCGTGGCTCTCCTTGTAGAAAACTCATCAAACAATTTCTTATTCTAAAACTTTCTTTCTGAAATCTGTTTTGATCAAAAGCTTGTTTAGTATATTCGGCTACTGTCCTTGCATTACAAGCACAATTCTGAAAGTCTGAGAGTGATTTCAAACCTCTTAGAAGTTTCTAACAATCCATCATTACACTCTTATTCAAGTGTGTAACTTAGAAGTCTTGAAGAGATTCCGCAACTTCAAGAAGTTTAACTCGATTCATTCGATCAACCACTGTTTAAGCCGTAGTATTCTGATCATCATCATCACAACTCATGAAGTGCATCAAGGGACGTGATCCTCTCATCTAGGATCATATCACTTCTCCATCGAAAAACGACCAAAAAACCCCCAAGCAATACTTATATAATAGAGTTACTATCTAAAGATATTATTTTTGGATTTCTAAATTGGGTACACACCTTGAATACCTAGAAAAAAAAATCTTTGAATATGCCAACATTTATTTAAAAAATTAACAAATTTAAAGTTTCTTTATTTTCATAATGTAACACAAATTTTTAAATTTTCATAAATCGGAACGCGTTGGACGTGAGATTGACACGTCGTCAAAATATAACTTGTTGGGGGTAATTTTATTCCCTTAGAGTCCAGCCATAGCCTAGACCAAGGAGACATAGATAAACTCCCTAGTTGTAGGTGCTAACCAAGGTCATAGCAGAGGACACCATCGCCAAGCCGAGGCCATAGCTGAGGTAGGGCGGATATCCCCTAAGTCAGTCTAAGATTTTGAGAGATAAGGAAAAATGCCTTATTTGGATCTAGGGAAATATTCCTTTTGTATGATAAGCTCGAATATAGGAGTTATCCATAAGATAAATGGAAAACCCTAACTCGAAGCTATAAACACAAAAGCAAGAACACTAATTCAGGGATCTGATCGGACCCTAAGACTTTGAAATTTATACAATATTGTAATCGACCTCTTATTGATCAATAAGGAAGAGTCTTTTACAAATCTTTGGTCTCTTTCCCTCATCTTCCTCATCTCGCTCTCAAAACCCTAAAAACCATCGATAACTTGTTCTTGTTCTTCTCCATCGAAGAACGTGCAAAAAACCCAAAATGTTTGGCGCTAGAAGGAGGCAGAGATTTCAAGAAGAACAAAGCATCAAAGAGTAGTGAATCTCGCAGTTCATCTGAACCAGGAGGTAGTAGAAACCTCGAATCCATGTCAAAGGAAATAGCTGCGAATCCAACCGAAGAAAAAGTACCTTAGACAGTCGATGACGCAGCAATCACGGTGGAGCTCCAAGAGCACGAGCAGATCGTGGCAAATCTGTAGGATTATGAACTGATCGCGGTGAAACAAATAGAAAACAAAGATCGTCCCAAGGAGTTGAAAGACAAGAACGCGGTTCTCAAAGCCTTAACGGCAGAGACAGACGTTGACACGCTCGAAGACGATGGCGAAGACGACGAGAGGCGTGCCAGATTCAAGACAAAAATCCCGCCGATGCAGACCCTAGCCGAGGCACCACCGAATGTTGTTAAGGAGGCTCAGACGCATTAGACTCCAAACTCAGGTCTCACCCTGACCCCTGGCTCCTACCACAAAAACAACCCTGGCAAACCCTAAGAGGGAAACTCTAACGAGGCCCTTGGTGTGGAAGCCATGATAACGGGGAGGTTAGAAGCTATGGAGAACATGATAAAACGTATGCCGAGAGTAGCTCCACCGATTATCTAGAGCGCTCCCAAATCCTATGTAGATACGCCCTTCATTGACGCTATTGCCTATGGTTAAGTACACAATAGGTTCTCTTGGCCAACCATTAGTCTATACGACGGGACCACCGATCCAGACACGCACGTCTCGCAGGATCGCCAACGCATGCTCACTGCCCTCATAGGCTATAAGCACTTGGAGGTCTGTATGTGCAAAGGGTTTGGAGCAACACTCACAGGCCCAACGCTGTTGTGGTACTCCAATCGTCGTCTTGAGATGTGATTTCGATGATTTCTATCGGATCAAGTGATATGCATAGGTTTTTATGCATTTTAAAGCTCATTTCTTCAGTGTTTTAGATGCATTTAGGTTGTAAATATTGCATATAAGTCTTAGAATCCATAAGTTTGAGTCTAGAGTCTAGTTTAGGATCATTTTGCATTTGCATATCATTTTCTTTGCATTTGTAGGTAGAATCTATGGAGATCAATTTGATAGCTTTAAATTATTGATTCTAGAGGTAAAAAGGTCAAAGAATTAAAGGGGTTTGAAAACTAGAAGCATTGGAAGAAGATGGGATCAAAAGGAGGCCATCAAATGGAGAAGAAACAAGCCACAAGCTGTCAAGGAGACATGGCATCGACCCAAGGGTTGATGTTGGCTCACCTTGGGTCGATGCTGGCTTCCCTTGACAGCCTTGCTGCCCAACCTATCCCAACATCAACCTAGGGTTCGATGCCATCTTTCCTTGGGTCGATGCCATACAACATTGACGAGAAAAGTAGCTTCCTTTCACCTATAAATACCCATTTAACTTAGTTTTATGTATCCAACACTTTTACAACTATTATCCTTCTTCAAGATTGAGTTTTTATGTTTTCTCTCTTGATCTTTTAGATCAAGAGTCCCTCTTTTTAAGTTTGTATCTTGGATCAAACATCTATCTTTATCTATGAAATCTATCTCTTTCTCTTCATCTCTTTTCTTTTTCTTCTTTATGTTGTTTGAGTAGTCTTTTTGATGGAACCAAGGATGTTTACATCTACTTAGAATAGTTTATGATATGGTGTTAGGGATAGATAATCTTAAGTTTCGTAAGGACTTTTAGTGCTCAATTCTAGGTTTTAGAGTAGCTAACAAAGATATAGACTTGTATGCATTTCTCGCCTGAGAGGTGTTCGATGAAATGCCTAGGAGAACCAAATACTTACTATTTCAATCTAGATAATGAGAGTTGTTTGCTAGATTGATAAATGACTATATGAGCTTGTTCTTAATGATTCCTAATCGATTTATCATTTGCAACAAACAAGAGTTGAGCGAATGCGATTGATAAGGAAACGGCATCTTCCCATGAGAGTGGATTAGGCTAGTATTGCCTTTGGTCATGGATATGTGCTCAATAGCTTGATCTAACACCACTATCACTATCTTTCTAAGTTGATCCATTATAACATCCCTTGGTCTATCATCTTAGTTCATAGTTTATTTCAAGTTTGCATCTTTTAAGTTTATTATTGCTTTCTTTATTTAAGTTCATTGTCTTTATTTAAGTTGTTTACTTTCTTGCCTTGTTTTCATTTCTAGATTATTAAGAAAACACAAACAAACCCAACCTTTCTTATTTGCTTAGATTAGGCTTGAGTGTGTACTCCCAATGCTTAGATCTATCTAGCTAAAGTTTGCTCCTTGTGGTTCGACCCCAAAGTACTACAATGACATATATGTGCACATGCGGATTGTGTGATTGTTAGGAAACGAGCTTATCAATTTAAAGCTTCGTTGTGATTTTTTTTGCATGAACAATAATCGAGCAACAAGTTTTTGGCGCCGTTGTCGGGGAGCACGATTGCTTTATTAAGATTTTCTTTTTGATTTCATTTAACTTTGAGACTAAGCTTTACTTTTCAAGTTATCTAACTATTTTCATTTTCTTTTTTTGTTTGTGCTTTGTTGCAAGGATGATGAATTACCAACTTCAAGAAGGAGTTGGAGGAATGGGAGCATATGAGGAGACTATTGGTGACTTTGATACACCAATCACGAGCAACACTAGGATGGAAATAAGACCCCCGCCCAGAGATATGCCCCATCACGAAATCAACTCTAGCCTCATCAACATGATCCACAATGCAAGATATTTTGGTTTGGACATGGAGAACCCCATCGAGCACCTTGATAACTTTGAGAGGCTATGTGACACAACCAAGATTCAAGGAATCCCCGGAGACTACATGAAGCTATCCATCTTCTCTTTCTCATTAGGAGATAAAGCTTCACATTGGGAGAAGACCGTGGTTACCTCTTCCATAACCACGTGGGAACAATGGAAGAGGAGATTCCTTGGTCAATTTTATTCACAACGGAGGACTATAAATTTCTGTAATAGCATAGCTAATTTCAAGCAAGGGATTGAAGAGACATTAGGTGAAGCTTGGCAAAGGTTCAACGGTTATGTGAGGAATTTTCCTCACCATGGATTCACTCAAGGAATTATTCTAATGCTATTCCATAGGGGAGTCCATCAACACTTCTGGTTCGCTATGAACATGGCAAGCAATGGGAATTTTGCAAGCTTGATCGTGGTTCAAGGAGATAAATTAGTGGAGAATTTAGCTACGAGTATGCCGGAGAAGAGAGCTTTGGTTTCACACCAAAAACTGAGGGTAAATGCCTTGAGGATTTGAATGCAAAGATAGATGAAATAGCAAGAGCGGTCCTCAAGCCAAAAAAGAAGAAGCTAAGGATCGATGAGAGCTTCTTTCATCAACAAGAGGATATAAGTTTTGTTAAAGAAAGCTAATACGTGAGCTATTCACAACCATCATCGCCAGAACAAGTTTAGGAGAACGAACTCCTACGACACCAACAACACCCACTACTCCAAAGACGCCTACCAACTCTACGGTAGAAGACATGCATTCCTTGATAAAAGAACTTGCGAATGGAAATGCGGAGATGAGGAGATACTTGAACAATAAATTTGATGCGTTAGATCACAAGATTGATGGGAATTAAGTGGAGTTATCGGAGAAGTATGGTAATGTTGCTGACTTTGTGAAAGGTATAGAGCATCAAATAGCAGAACTAGCTTCTAAACATGAGTTTCAAACGTGTAGTATACCCGGTAAGTGTGAAGTTAACCCGAGAGAGCTTTGCCATGCTGTGACTTTGAGAAGCCGAAGACAATTACCTCCAAGGACTCAAGAGGTCGAGCCTAAGAAGAAAGAAACCAAGTTGGAAGAGATTGAAAATGATCAAATGCCGCTTGATGAAGAAGAGCAAGATGAAAATGAAGAAGAAACCAAGAAGGAAGAGGCACCTAAAGAGGCGCCTGAGATTCAAGAGGAGGAACCAAAGGAAAACCTCCTCCACGCCAAAAGAAGAAAAGGGATTACATGCCCACTGATACTAATGTTCCTATTGATGAGTTGAATCTACCCTTTCCGGGAAGATTTAAGAAGCAAATTATAGCGGCTAGGTACCAAAAGATAAAAGATCATATGGGAGGACTAGTGGTAACCATATCGTTCATGGAGTGGTACCAAGATAACCCCTCAGTGAACAAAGTGCTTAAGGATATCATCACGAGGAAGAAGAGAATCGATTCCGTCATGGAAGTTATGGCTCATGAATTTAGTGCTGCCATTCAAAAACAAACTTCCCACCAAGAGAAGAGACCCCGAAAGTTTTACCTTGCCTTGTACTTTGAAGCATATGACCTTTGGGAAATTTTTGGTTGATTTAGGGGCAAGTGTGAGCCTAATGCCCTTGACGGTCTCTAAGAAGCTTGGCTACACGAACATTAAGCCAACAAGGATCCAATTAATATTGACGGATAGATCTATTCGATATCCACATGTTATTCTTGAAGATTTTCCATTGATGATAGAGAATTGCGAGGTTCCAACGAACTTCGTGGTCTTGGAAATGGATGAAGAACCCATGAACCCTATCATTCTTGGAAGACCTTTTCTTTCAACCGCGAGAGCCATAATTTATGTAAGGGGAGGAAAGATAGATCTTTATCTTGTAGATTTGATATTGAATTTCAACTTCTTGGATGTTATGAAGAAGCCAACTATCTATGGAGCCACTTTCTCCACCGAATGGCTTGATGATGATTTTGTCAGAAAGCTAGAAGAGCAATACATGGGAGATGTCTTGGAAGTAGCCTTAATCTACGAAAAGGGATCAAAGGCAATCCTCTCAAATAAATCCATGGAATACAAAAGATTACTCGATGCTCCACCAATGGAGGTAGATGAAGTACTCGCATTGGAGCTAGTAAAAGATGAACCAGGACAAAAAGAAGAGAAAGGGGAGGACAAGGAAAACTCGGATTGGAGTGAGCTTAAAGCGCCTAAGGTGGATTTGAAACCACTTCCAAAATGGTTAAGGTACGCATTTCTTGGTCCTAATTCTACTTACCCCGTGATCATAAATGAAAATCTAAATGAAAGTGAAACTGAAATGCTATTGAATGAATTAGGAAAGTATAGAAAAGCAATAGGTTACTCACTAGAAGATATCAGGGGTATCCCCAATCTTTGTTCATGCATATGATTCATTTAGAAGACGAGTCTAAGACCTCAATTGCACCCCACAGAAGGCTTAACCCTAACATAAAAGATGTGGTCCGTAAGGAAATCTTGAAACTCCTTGAGGCAAACATAATATATCCGATCTCGGATAGCACATGGGTCTCTCTCGTGCATGTTGTGCCTAAGCATGGAGGGGTTACGGTAGTTAAGAATGACAAAGATAAGCTAATCCATACTAATACTATAACGGGGCATAAGATGTGTGTTGACTATAGAAAGCTTAATGCATCGACTAGGAAAGACCACTTCCCTTTGCCTTTCATTGACCAAATGTTGAAAAGATTAGCGAATCGATCTTATTATTGCTTTTTAGACGATTATTCGGGTTTCTTCCAAGTACCCATTCAACCTAGAGACCAAGAGAAAACCACCTTTACTTGCGCTTATGGTACATATTCTTATAGGAGAATGCCTTTCGGTCTTTACAATACTCCTGCTACTTTTCAAAGATGCATGATGTCTATATTTGATAACTTGGTTGAAGAGTGTATGGGGTATTCATGGATGATTTTTCCGTCTATGGAGACTCCTTTGGTGGATGTCTTTCTAATCGATGCAGGGTATTAAAGAGGTGCGAGGAGACCAATCTCGTGCTAAATTGGGAGAAATGTCACTTCATGGTCCAAGAAGGGATAGTACTCGGGCACAAAATCTCTAAGAAGGGGATTGAGGTTGACAAAGCAAAGATTGAGGTGACGATGCACTTAGAGCCTCCAAGCACGGTCAAAGAAATTCGGAGCTTTTTAGGCCACGCGAGTTTCTATAGGAGGTTTATCAAACATTTCTCACAAATCGCAAGACCGATGACAAGGCTTCTATGCAAAGACATACCCTTTGAGATTGATGAAGTGTGTATGAAGGCTTTTGGGAAGATAAAAGAAGCTTCGATTTTGGCTCCAATCGTGCAAACTCCAAATTGGGAATTACCTTTCAAGATTATGTGTGATGCAAGTGATTTCGCGGTTGGAGCGGTCTTGGGGCAAAGAAAGGATAAGAAACTTCACGTGATCTACTATGCGAGCAACACGTCGGATGAAGCTCAAACAAAGTATGCGACAACGGAAAAGGAGCTCTTAGCCATAGTTTTGTTCTTATATAGTGGGATCAAAAGTGATAGTATACACGGATCGCGTCGCTTTGAGACACTTATTGGTGAAGAAGGATGCTAAGCCAAGGTTGTTGAGATGGATTATCCTACTACAAGAATTCGATTTTGAGATTAAGGACAAAAAGGGGATTGAGAATGGAGTGGTGGATCACTTGTCAAGGATGAAAATTGATGATGGACTACAAATTAATGACTCACTCCCAGAAGAGTAAATCAATTTGGTGGAAACATTCTTCCTCATTGAGGGATATCTCAAACAATGGGAGGAAGAGAATGCGAGTGCGGTGTACAACTCATTGGTATGCCGATTTTGTCAATTACCTCGTGAGTGGAAAAGAGCCGCCAAATATGGGGACTTATGGAAAGAAGAAGTTCTACCGAGATCTTAAGTCCTACTATTGGGATGATCCTTTCATCTAAAAGAAATGCAATGATCAATTATATAGAAGATATGTTTCAGAGAAAGAAGCTAAATAAATCATCGCCAAATGTCATAGTGCTAGCTTCAGTGGACACTTCGCCACTTTCAAGCCGGTTCAAAAGGCATTGCAAGCGGATTTTTGTGGTCCACAATGTTCAAGGATGCACATGAAGTTGTCTCCAAGTTTGATGCTTGTCAAAGAAGAGAAAATATAACAAAGAGAAATGAGATGCCATTGAATCCTATTCTTGAAGTGGAGATTTTTGATGTGTGGGGAATAGAATTCATGTGATCTTTCCATAAATTGAATGGTAGTTTCTATATCTTGGTGGCGATCGACTATGTCTCCAACTGTATAGGAGCGGTAGCAAGCCCGACTAATGATGCAAGGGTAGTGATCAAGCTCTTCAAAATGATCATGTTTCCTAGGTATGACACTCCTAGGATAGTGATAAGTGATGGTTGAAGCCACTTCATCAACAATAATTTTGATAAACTCTTGAAGGCTAATGGAGTGAAACATAAAGTGGCAACACCATACCACCCTCAAATTTTTGGACAAGTAAAGGTATTCAATCGCCAAATCAAGGAAATACTTGAGAAAACTATTGGAGTTAAAAGGAAAGATTGTTCCATCAAGCTTGATGATGCACTTTGGACATATAGAACGGCATTCAAGACGCCTATTGGGACAACACCATTCAACCTTATCTATGGGAATTCTTGTCATTTACCTATTTAGTTAGAACACAAAGCACTTTGTGCTACAAGAAAGCTTAATTTTGACTATAAGGAAGTCACAAAAAGAAGGTTAGTGCAATTGGAAGAACTTGAAAACTTGAGGCAAAATGCTTATGAGAGCTCGAAAATCTATAAGGAAAAGACAAAGTCTTTTCATGACAAGAAGATCCGCAAGAGAGAGTTCAAGAAAAGGATATAAAGTTATATTGTTCAAGTCTCTGTACAAACTCTTTCCGGGGAAGTTGAGGTCCAAATGGTCAGGTCCTTTTGAAGTTGAAGAAGTAACGCCATATTGTTCGATCACTCTAAGGAACCGTTCCGAAGAAGAATTTACGGTGAATGGACAAAGATGTAAGCCATACTTAGCAGATACATTACTAGAGGGAGCGAGTTGTCTCGTCCTCCTTGATTCACTATCGCCATGAACCGCTTCAAAGTCAAGATAATGAGTCTAAACAAGCGCCCTTGGGAGGCATTCCCAAGAAGAAAAATCCACTTTGTCAAATAAATAAACATTTTTAATTTCAATTTTCTATATTATACGCTTAAGTATATAATATAAGTTTTTTGATTTTGGTTTATAGGGGTATGACAATGAACGAAGCATCTACAAAACGGATTCACGAAAAGATTCTAGCATTATCTTCAATTTCTAAAATGTTGGGAAAGTTGTTGAGAAATGAAGATAAAAGTAGTAAATTGCAAATATTTTAGTAACTTCTCTCTTTCATTGCAATAACTTTTCTCTCTCTCTTAAATACTTAGCAAGAAACTCTCTCTCTCACTTGCTAGAAAAATCGAAAATTCCTCCAAGGATTTTCGAAATTTTGAACTTGATTTTTTAAGTCATTCTCTTGATTCCTTCCTTGCTTTCATCTCTTAAGAACCTAAGGTATGTCTCTAATCTTTAAATTTGAAGAAATGGTGAAACTTTCTTACATTCTTGTGTTCTTTAATATTGGAGTTCTAAGATGAGATAGGTTGTGCTTATGGTTAGAATAGCTTAGAGAATGCTTGGGAATGAGGATTCAAGGCTTAGTTTAGAAGATTTGGTGCTCATTTGGAAATTTTAGAAAAATATGTTCTTGAAGTGTTCTTGAATATGAATAGTAACTTTTTCAAAATTGCATGCATTTGAATGATTTGATGATCTCTAATGATAGCCTAACGATAGATATGAAGTTCCCAACAAGAATTTTGTAATTTCTTGAGTAAAAAACAAAGTTATGACCATTTTAATACATGGTTTTGTATTGGTGACGGGTTGGTTTTGCAAAATTTGAAAATTTGTAATTCTTTGAATTTTGGGCATCTTGAGTTATCTATTTCATTAATCTTATGTTCCTTGATGCCTTGAGAATGTTCTTTGACATTTAAACCTTCTTGAATTCAAGAATTTTGAGTCATAAAATTTTTTTAGGAACTTACATATTCATTTTTTCAATGACGGAATCATTTAAGTGAACAAGCTTAATGACACCAAACAAAAGAGGTGGAGATGAGGGAGCACATAAGAAATAACCCCAACATGAAGACGTACAAGAGAAAATGGAAGAGGAGAGAACCCAAAACACCAAGCCCACCCTAAAAGAAAGAGGTACAACCTACAACCATTATGAATATCATCTCATATTTTCGGTTTTCTTTTTATTTATGAGGTAAATCTCGCCGCTTAGAATTCACCAGGACGGTGAAATTTATGACCGGGGGAGGAGCCTTGGAACTAATGCTCATTTTAATTTTGATGTTTTCCTTTTGCCATATTTGAGTCATGCATTGTAGATAGTTATGATTTATAAAAAACCAAAAAAAATCGAAAAAATTTCAAAAATCCAAAAAGATTTTCAATTTGTTTTCAAAAGTTTGCATATAGTTTGCATCCATTTGTGAATACTTAGGTGGTTAAAGCATATAGGATTGCATTTTTACATAGAGAACCTCGCCTTGTAAGTAGACTTAGTCATGCTTACAATTCAATTCCCTCATTAGTAGTATTATGATGCTTGAACCATTAAGAAATTTGGAAAATTCATGCTTTGAATTGGCTTCTCGAAGCTCTTTGTGAAAATTGAAGCATATTAGATTTGAAACATATCCCATCTAAGTAAACCTAATTGGAATTAGTTTTTCTTGCTTATGGTCTTGAAGTACTCATCCATGGTAAAATACTAAACACTTGAGTTATGTTTTTACCTTATTTTACCACTCTTCTTAACTCAAGTGGCTACTCTCATTTTAAGAGTAGTTACCCCACCTTGGAAACTCAAAACCTTTCTTTTTAGACCTTCTTTATTGTTTGAATGTGAGGCCTCTTTTGGAAAATGCACACATGGGCAAAAAGTCGTGTAAATTGAAGTTGAATGACAAAGTCTAGTGCTTCCTTAGAGTTAGTCTCATTTTAAGGTTAACTAGATTTTAGGAAGGGGTCTTTCAATTAATACATGGGTTTGAGAGTTGTTCTTGGTGAGTCTAGTGTTAAAAGCTTTAGAAGGTTGTTCTTAATTGAGAAATTTTGCAAGCATAGATGAGAGAATATAAGGGAAAGAGTTTTAAGAAAAAGAGTCGAAAAGATCCAAAGTCTTGTAAGTTCGAAGCATAAGACTCAAGGATTAAGAATTATTAAGAGAGTCACTAGTGAATTTTCAAGAAAAAGAAAAATGATTCAAAGTTTTTGATTTAGTGATAGTGGCTCCAGTAAGAGAATATTAAAGAGAATTGCTAGAAGAACAAAGGGTTTGATAGAATTACAAAAGGGTCTCATAATGGTACGCAAAAATCGAAAAAGGGAGTTGTTGATCTCATTTGGGGAATCTTGAGAATCTTGCTAATAAAGAGCATGTGTGGTTTTGATCTCTAGAGTCTTAAGAATGGAAACACATCCGATTAGTGTAGGTAATTAATGAAAATCGGGATTCATAGCCTAGTGGAAGAAATAGCTTTGTATGCATAAGTTGTTCTGCTACTACCTTGATTTTGCCATATGTCTTGTATTACTTGTTTTTGAGAGAAAACCACCATCAAAATTGATTGAAAACTACTTTAAACAATTTTTTAAACATCCATCCCTTTTTATTTCCAAGCCGAATAGATTGAGACTTCTTGCCCATAAGTAAAGACCTCACGCCATAAGCTTAATTAAATGTTAAGGAATAGGTTGTTAAGATGGTATGTTGATATTTAACTTAGGTGCCTAGAGATAGTTTTGTGACAAGTATGGCAAAGTACATTAAGTATTTGTGATTTATGTACTATAACGCAACTCTTTAGGACATTGGGTTGAAGACATTTATAGACATACTTTGGCTTGGATTCTCATTTTCAAACCTCGCTTCCGGATTTGATCTTTGTTGTTGCTTGAGGAGAAGCAAAGGACAAGTGTGGGGGAATTGATGTGCGTAGGTTTTTATGCATTTTAAAGCTCATTTCTTTAGTGTTTTAGATGCATTTAGGTTGTAAATATTGCATATAATTCTTAGAATCCAAAAGTTTGAGTCTAGAGCCTAGTTTAGGATCATTTTGCATTTGCATATCATTTTCTTTGAATTGGTAAGTAACATTTTTGGAGATCTATTTGAGAGCTTTAAATGATGGATTCTAGAGGCAAAAAAGGTCAAAGAATTAATGGGATTTGAAGGCTAGAAGCATTGGAAGAAGATGGGATCAAAGGAGGCCATCAAATGGAGAAGAAACAAGCCACAAGTTGTCAATGAAATCTGGCATCGACCCATGGGTCGATGATGGCTCACCTTGGGTCGACGCTGGCTTCCTCGCAATTTTGCGAGTACCACATATATTGGCTAGTTCCTCGCAATTTTGCGAGTAATCTGCGACTGTTTATTTGCGAATAAATTGCGATTACAAAACACAAGGAAAAGTTTGCGAGTGATTTGCGAGTCAATTTTCTAGCAAAATTTTGCTAGGGATTTGCAATAGACCATTTTCCTAGCAAATTTTGCTTGGAAATTGCGAGTGGTCTCTCGCAAATTCCTAGCAAAAATTTACTTGGAATTTGCGACGGTCCACTCGCAATTTCCAAGCAAATATTTAAAATTTTATAAAAATAAAAAATATGAAATAATAAAATTTTTAAAATTGAAAATATTTTATAAATTTTAAAGAAAATTAAAAAAAACATCTGAAATATTTTAAATATTTTTAATTGTTTACAAAACCAAATTAAAATATAACCCAAATCTGATTTTGGTTCTGCGGCTGCTCATGCTGCTGCTGCTGTGTATACCATGCTACGAATTCAGGGTTCGTATCCGAAATAAAATCAAAAACCAGAGAATAAGTTTCCTTCTTCTGTTTGACAACGAACAACTCATCATGCGTCGCCCCTAACAACGACTTCGTATGCTGCAGCTCAGCCTGCCGCTCGGACTGAGTGCCGCGTATAGGAAGCTGAGCACTGGACGCAGGTGAGGACGCCTCCGACTAAAGGCGACCAACGCCAAAGATCCGACATTTCGACTGGGGAACGGCCTATAAAAAAAAAAGAAATAATGAAAATTTAATATTAAAAAAATTTTCATATTATTTTTTAATTTAATATTACAAAACTACTAACCTGGGCAAAAATTTTGTTCTTCCCGAACTACGACAGACCCGTGGATTGGAGCGACCTATCTGAGTTGTCCATCGACATCTCGATCTCGGCTGCATCAATCTTCGTGGTGACCTCGTTGTAAAGGCTCTCGGACTTCGCATCAACCCATGTCTGGTCGGTCCTCTGCTTTGTCTCTTGTAAAACAACCAACAAATTTATTATCTCGGACTGCGTAGCGTCGGCCTATTTTTTCCAAGTTTGGCAATTAAAATTACCTTTACAAAGATAATAATTAAGATAATAATTAATATACTAATTAATATACTAATTATTAATTATACTAATTAATTAATATACTAATTAATATAGTAATTAATAATTATAATAATTATTTAATATACTAATAAATAATTAATATACTAATTTATAATTAATATACTAATTCTTAATTATACTAATAATTTATAAACTAATTAATAAATTAAAAAATTGACTTACAATTTTTCGGGCTTTCGACGCGAATGAGTGTTGTCTGGCCCGGTAGGTCGCATCATTTTGTTGTGTCTCCGGATTCTTCCGAGCCGTAATACAGTGGCCGCTCTTCGCCTTGTGCGGTTCCCCTGTCCAATGTGCGACAAGTCTGGCCCAAACGGCAGGGTCCATCCATCCGGGCTTCGCGAGCTTGGGGGGTTTTCTTCCACTTCGACATCCAGCGACCGACTTGATACGGGAGCAGCACCTTGACTTTTTTCTTGAATTCATCTCGGACCCTCTTCGTCAGGGTCCAGCTAGTATATGATCATGTGTAGTGTCGATCGAAAATCTTCTGAATAGATTTAGCGACGCATCCGTCATCGTCGAACCTAAAACAAAAAAATTTAAATCCTTGGCGAAAACATATATATAAAAAACGAAGTTAAAATAAATAAATATATGCACTTACCAAAGTGTCCCGGCAGGTCAATGGATGTTTAAAATAGGCAAAGCAGCCCGACCCGGACTCCGAAATAGATCGTCGAGCGTATTCGGCGCTACTGGTGGCGTCGGATCCGGTGGAGCCTGATGTGAAGACTCGGGCTACGGGGGAAATCCGATAGATGGGAAGGAGTTCAGGATAGGTCCCGAACTGAAACCAAGCGTAGACCTCTGTGACTGGTGTAGATAAGCCTGATAGGAGTTTGCCTCCATCTATAGTTTTGGAAAATAAATTTCAAAATTAATAAATAATTTTATTTAATTTTTAATAATTTTATTAATTTTATTTATTGTTTAGTTAAATTAATCTGAATTTAACAAATAATGCATGCCATGAGAGATAGTGAGAGAGTTTTTTTTAGAGAGATAGTGGATTATGTGAAATAAGAGAAGATGGAGGGTATATATATGTTTAAATTCCCTCGCAAATCACTAGCAAAGCCCTCGCGAATTCTTGCATTTTTCCAAGGATTTGCGAGGGAATTGCGAGAGATAATCGCAATTCCCTCGCAAATCCTTGAAAAACGCAAGAAACTGTGAGTGTTTTGCTTGGAATTTGCGAGAGAATTTAAACTCTTTCGCAAAATACTCGCAAAATTTGGAAATTCTTCATGAAAAATTTTAGTTTGGCGCCCAAATTTTGCGAGTGATCCTCGCAAATCACTCGCAAATATTTAAAATTGATAAAAACAATTTCCAGATTTTGTCTTTAGTGTTTTTTGGAATGAATCAAATAAGTAAAATAAATGTTTTAACTTTATTCCAATACTCTTCGTTATTACAAGAAAGCTCGTAACTTTCAATTTGTAAAACAAAATATAACTATTAGACGGGTTTGGTTCATTTCGTAAACTAAATAAACGAAAAATGGTATAAATTGTAATAATTTTTTTTAAAAATGTTAACATAATGTAATAAGATTCCCTAATTTTGATTACTAATACTCCTTTCGGGGTATAGGCGTTTAGGGTTTAAAGATTAATGTTTAGGGTTTAGGTTTTAGGGTTTAGGGTATATTTGCGAGTGATTTGTGAGTGTTCCTCGAAAATCACTCGCAAATAATTCAATTAATAAAAAACCCATATTTTGTCTTAAGGTTTTTCGGTAAGAATAAAATAATTCCATTTAATGTTTTAAATTGAAAACAATATTCTTCGGTATTATAAGAAAGTTCACCTATTTTAAATTGTATTACATGCATTTAGAAGAATAACTACAATAAATGTTCTGTTTATTTCCAAAATGTATAGAACGGAAATGGTTAAATTGTAATAATATTTTAAAAACATTTTTGGAAAAAGTCATTTGATTGCCTAATTTGTGGTTTAGGCGTTTAGGCTTTAGGGTTTAAAGTTTAGGGTTTAGGGTTTATGGTAAATTTTCGAGTGACTTGCGAGTGATCCTTGCAAATCACTTGCAGATATTATAATTATTTTAAAAAAACCAATTTTGGTTTACATGTTTTTTCTTTAACATGCAACGCATTTCAATATATGTTTTGAACTTAATTCATTATTCTTCATTATTATAACAAAGTTCAATATTTGAAATTAACTATCTTAATATTTTTCAATCTTTATAATAACAAACTTTTAAAGAAAATTATACATCAATCCTCTGATCCTACTTCATTATCATCAGATACATCCTTATTATCATAAGATACATAAATAGAACTATCTTCGTCGTCAGATCCTTCATCCTCATCATCATCAACATCGTCGTCTGATTCAACCATAGTGTCTTCATTGTCAGTTGACTGTACATCCTCAAGCTCTCGTGCAGATAGGTACATCATCTATCTTCTTGCAATACAATGTCGTCTTTAGATCCGATTATACGACCCCTTGGACTTACATGGATGATAGAAAGTCATCGCTCACATTTTTCTCTTACTCGTGGATATGGGACGAACATCACTTGCTCCACTTGCGAGGCGAGTACAAATGGTTCAAATTTGTTGTACCTTCTGATTTGCTTGGAAATTGCGAAAGCCATATTAGCTAGGAAACTGCTATGAATTTACTAGGAATTTGCGAGTGAAATTTTTCTCGCAAATATTAGTTACGCTTGTTAAAAATGTGTATTTTCAAAATTTTGCGACCACATTGCGAAGAAAAAACTTTATGTCACTCTTTTCTCGCAAATCACTCGCAAATTTGCAATAGAAACTGTCACTCGCAATTTACTCGCAAAATTGCGACCAACTTTTGAATAAAAAGTTTTCTCTCACTTAACCCTAGCAAGTCACTTGCAAATTTGCGAGGGAGAAGCTTTTCTCGCAAATCAGTCGCAAATATTTCCAAGCAAATAGTTTGACGAAAGAAACTGCGTGTCTTGAAATACATTCTTCAAAGAAAAGAAATATTGTTTCCTTTGGAGAAAAAAGATATAACATCTTTCAAAATCTCCTTAGGAATTTACCAAGGCCTTGTGCCAAAAAAAATCCATATAATGCGGACGAGATCCTAAAAACCATTGCCGAAAGATCATGGCGGAATGCAGACGAGCACATAACTATGGTATATCGAATGTAGACCATATCCTAAAAACCATGTCCCAAAAGTCATGGCGGAATGTGGACGAGTTCCAAAAAACCATGGTTGAAAGGCTGTGGCGAAATTCAGATCAGATCCTAATGATGGTAGATGCAATGCATCAAAACTATGAGTTAGCAAAACTAATGGATATGTGCACCCCTGTCCATCTTAGTACGCGGCTCATAGAAAAACTTAAAACCGGTCGGTCACAATAAAGCTAGCAAAAACTAATTCAGAGATCTGATAGGACCCTAAGACTTTGACACTTAGACACTATTTTAATTGACCTCTTGTTGATCAATAAAGAAGAGTCTTTTACCGATTTTTTATCTCTTTCGCTCATCTTCCTCATATTTCTCTCTCAAAACCCTAAAATCCATCGATAACTTGTTCTTGTTCTTCTCCATCGAAGAACATCCAAGAAAACCCCCAAACATAACCCACATAATCGATTGGATTATCGACATGTGGTAAGTATTACAAATTTCAAATTTCGTACAAACAAATTCTCTATTTCTATAAAATATTTTTATTTCTATTAAATATTTCTATTTATATTAAAACATTCAATATTAATTATTATATATGGTGTTGGGGGATAAACCCCCTAGTTGTAGGTGATAATCAAGGTCATGGCCAAGGACACCATCCCCAAGACGAGGCCATAGCCGAGGTAGGGCCGATATCCCCTAACTCGGTCTAAGATCTTAAGAGATAATGACAAATGTCTTATTGAATCTTGGGAAATATTCCTTTTGTATGATAAGCTCGAATATAGGAGCTATCCATAAAATAAACAAAAACCCTAAATCGAAATCTATAAATACAAAGGGAAGAACCCTAATTCAAGGACCCGAAACTTTGACGCCCAAACACTCATATTGTAATCGATTCTCTTGAACATCAATAAAGAAATCGTTTACAAACTCTTTGTCTTTTTTCGCTCATCTCTCTTAGAAACCCAAAACTCTTATTAAAATTGTTCTTGTTCTTCTCCATCGAAGAACGTCCAAAAAAATCTCTCAAACAGTTTGGCGCTAGAAGGAGGGGATTTCAACAAAAACAAAGAAACTAAAATGAGCAAAATTCACAATTCGTCCAAACCAGAAGACATCGACATCCTCGGATCCGCCTCTATGGAGAAAGCGCACGAGATCGCCGATGACGTGGTGGTCGTGGAAAATCTCCAAGAGTACGAGCGGATCACGGCGAAGCTGAATCAGAGCAAAGCTCTCCTGAAGGAGTTGGAAGATGAGAAGGCGATTCTCAAAGCCTCGATGGCAGAGAAAATCGTTCAAACACACGATACGGGTGCTGAAGGCGACGTGAAACGCGTCAGGTTTAAGATGTAGATCCCACCAATGTCGTCGCTGGACGAGACACCGATAACAATTACAAAGGAGGCACGAGCATATCAAACTCCAAGACCAGATCTTACCCGGACCCCTAGCTCCTACCATAAAAATGGCCCTAGCAAACCTCATGAAGGAAGCGCTAAAGAGGCCCATGGACTGGAAGTCATTCTAACGGGAAGGCTAAAAGCTATAGAGAATATGATTAAGCGCTTGCCAGGGGGTGACTTCACTGATCATCAAGATCGCCCCTAAATTTTACGCTGATACACCGTTTATCAATGCCATCGCTCTCGGCGAAATTCCTTAAAAGTTCACATGGCCAACCATGGCCCTATACGATGGGACCTCCAACCCTAACGCGCACATAGCCCATTACCGAACATGTATGCTCACCATCTCTATTGGCCACGAGCACCTGGAAGTCAGTATGTGTAAAGGATTTGGAGCAATCCTCAAAGGGCCAATGTTGTTATGACACTCCAATCTAACCCACGGCTCCATTGGGTCCTTTGCTGCGTAACGGATCACTTCATAGAGCAATTCGCCAGCAGTCGTACTCTGAGATGGGAGTCTGACAATCTCTACCGAATCAAACAGAGAGAGGACGAGAGTCTAAGAGAGTACGTCCGAAGATTCAACGAGGCCAAAGTATTGGTGCCCAACTGCGTTGCCTCTACCGCTATTTCAACCTTGACGCAGGGGTTGTTGAGTAGCGGCAACCTCTGCAAAGACCTCACTAAGTACCCTTGCCATATGATGGAAGACGTCCTTTCTATGGCTTGAGTGCATATAAAATAGGAAAAGTATCCTGCCTATCAAGCTCAAGTAGCTCCGAAGGCTAGCCCTAAGGTCCTTAAGCAAGATAAAGTCCTTAACAGACAAGCGGACTGACCTCAAGGTCAAACTAGGACTAGAGGAAGCAGTAAGAGTCCTACCAGTCAGTGGGCCAAGTCCATGGCAGTGCCCAACAAGGAAGAGCGCGTGGTTGTACCAAATCCCATTGAAGATGTGCTAACCACGGCTCCAGCAGATGTAATCGCAGAGATAAGGCGTTTTTTCAAGGATGTCACGTGGCCACCTAAGCCACGATCTTCCGCATACACCAAAGGAGGTAGCTCTGAATGGTGAAGCTTCCATCGAGACTACGGTCATCAAACCAAGAACTGCGCTCTGCTAAGGCAAGAAGTGAGAAACCTCTTAGAATGAGAGCTCCTTAAGGACTTCATAGCCAAGAGGAGTGCTGAGATTACCAAGCAACGCCAACCTAATCGTACTGATACTTCAGAAGAATTAGATCCAGAATAATCCCAACATACTCAGGTGATCAACTTGATCTCAGGAGGGTTCGAGGATCAGGCGAAACCACGGGCCCACGCCCCACAAGGGGTCCTGTGTTTTTTGGAGGAGTCAACGAGCGAAGCATCAACAGAAGCATGAATATGCTTCACTACTTTTTGTGGCGAAAAGGGACAAGCAACTCATCACGACACCTTGGTTGTGTCCCTAATCATGGCTTCCTGCATTGTCAAAATTGTCCTTTTCGAGAGTGGGAGCTCAACCAATATTCTCTTTGCCTGAGCCAGCAAGGAGACGGGGATCCCAGACCCTAACATCACACAGAGAGTAAGAACCCTAGTCGGTTTTAGCGGATAGATAATCCAAACCATCGGGGAAATCACCCTTAGTGTGTGAGTAGTGAAAGTCCACCAACGAACAGGGTTCGCCGTCGTAGATTGTCCATCGACATATAAAACCATCATAGTAAGGCCATGGATCTATGCAATGAAGGGTGTCCCTAGCACCCTACATCAAGTAATGATCCCTTGTGAAGTAGGGGAAATCAAAGGAGACCTGCAAGGTGCTAGGTCCCGCTATGCGATCACTCTCAAGAGCACGCCAACGCTTTCGACACTGATTTTGGCCAAAGCTATTACCCACGCTGAAGAGCCAAAGATTGAATAGCTGGATGAAGTTGCCTTGGTCGAAGGTGATTCCACAAGGAAACTAAAGATCGGCTCACGTCTCTCCTTAGATCTAAAGGAAAGGCTGATAGGTTTCCTTCTTTCTAACCAAGATTGCTTCGCTTGGTCACATGCGGACATGCCAGGGATTGACCCTAGCATCATCTCACACAGACTAATGGTCGACATGTACCACCCACCGGTGAAGCAGAAAAGAAGAAAATTTGCCCCAGAAAGAGATGCCATCGTCAATAAGGAAGTAAGCAACCTCCTCGAAACAAGATTCATACGAGAGGTACGATATCCTGAATGGCTAGCCAACGTGGTAGTTGTGAGGAAGAAGAATGGGAAATTGAGAGTCTGTATCGACTCTACAGATCTCCACACAGCTTGTCCCAAGGATCTTTTCCCTCTTCCGCATATCAACAAGCAAGACGATGCCACCGCATGGCACCAACTCATGAGTTTCATGGATACCTTTAGCGGGTACAATTAAATCTTGATGCACCCTAGCGATCAAGAGAAGACAGCGTTTATGACATCCCAAGGGAACTATGGCTACAAAGCCATGCTCTTAAGCCTCAAAAACGCTGGGTTTACCTACCACAGGCTGGTCAACCAGATGTTTGCTGAACATACCGGTCAAACCATGGAAGTGTACATCGATGACATGCTGGTAAAGTCTTTACAAGTGGAAGATCACATTCTACACCTGCACCAAGCCTTCGACACATTCTAGAATTACAAGATGAAGTTCAACCCATCCAAGTGCTCATTTGGCGTTAGTTCTGGGCAGTTCTTAAGATATATCATCACTCATCAGGAAATTGAAGCTAATTTGGAGCAAATAAGAGCGATCCAAGGGATCCCAATGCCGCAAACCCCCAGGGACAACCAGAAGCTAACAAGAAGAATGGCGGCCCTTAGCAGGCTCATCTCAAGGTTATCAGACAAGGCGCATCCGTTCTTTGAAGCCCTCAATAAGGGAAAAGAATTTGTATGGGACGACAACTGCAAACTGCTGTACATCGGATATTGCCATCTATGAAGTGTATTTAGAAGCTAGCTTCTAGAGATTGCTTCCCTCTCTAGTGGTGGCGATGGCTAACAGGTTTGAGATCTGCCCTAGCCAATTTTCTCCCTCATCCTTTCGTATTTTGACGTCCATATAGTGCTTGTCAAAGTTAACCTCTATCTCTGTGGGAGTAGATGAGGTTCTTTACACCTACTACTTCTTCTACTATAAGAGATGAGAAAGGAAGCCTTGGTGGATGACAGGGCTCACTACGTTCGGAAGGCCAAGGATGAGGTCTTTAGAAACCACTACTACCTTCTCCCTTTGGAAGATAATCAAGAGTTTTTAACTCACTGGGAACGCAAAGGTCCATAGACATGATTTTGTTAAACATTCATTAACCTTGTTAATGCCTTACTTGTGTGCTTGCTTTGATTTTTTGTAGAGGTCAAGACTCCACCACCAGAGTCAGGTACACCAAGAGTGGAGGCGATCCTGAGACTCCCTTAGAGTTGGAGGGCGATTGACTTCCTTGTTAGTGAACACAGTTTAGGACACACCTCTATTTTTTGTAACCCTTCCATGATTTATTCCCAGGTTGTTTGGTTTGCCACCCTTCTTCACTTTTCTCCTATACCCGCTTTTAAGGGCACACATGAGCAAAAGAGCCTGGGATGTGGCCTCTACAGCTCACAAAACGTACATAGTGGGCAGTTCCAAATTGGTGGACGTTCAATCCATCTCTAATGAAGCCCTTGTCAAGCAGAGCAAATCCCTGGTCAAGAAGAGGGTTGGGGCTCCAGCCGCGTCTCCTGCCGTCAACAAAACTCGCTTTGTCAAGGAGGTTTCTTCGACTCCAGCTTCCACTGAGGCTCCCACTTCTTGGCAAGATGCCTTTGTTGACAACCTCCTGGATGCCGATGTGGATGACATAATGGACAAGAAGGCTCGTTCTAAGTAGGATCTTTTCTCCAAGGCTTTCGGAGTAAGAATCTGATCAGCTCCCCTTTAATGCTTTGGTTGGCTGTTGACTATGATTTCCTTTGAAGGTTCTCGTTTTTGTCTATCTCAAGCATAAGGACACAGGGACCCTGGAAGAGGCGGTGGCCAAGGCTTGACGAGCTAGTGAAGATACCTTGGCAGAGCTTTCGTTCGAGAATAAAAGGACTGGAGCTCTGCAGAAGGAGTCAGAGGCTAGGAGTCGCATAGTCTGGGAGCTCAAGGAGCCCATAGCGAAGGCTCAAGGAGAGGCAAATTTTCTTGTTGTCCTGGTGATGGCTAAAACCAAGGTGGTAGACAGGGCTATAACCAAGGTTGAGATGGCCGAAAGCGTGGCGGAAGTGAGGCCCAAATGGGAAATGGCTAAGGACTTCTTGACTAGGACTTGCAAAGGCTGGTTTTTGGTCAATTTAGATTATGAGGTCCAAGTGGTGCCCATCTGGACGCCTTGACTAAGGGTAAAACTGCTCCTCCTATGGAACTGATGCTAGTATCCCTGGCTAAGGGTCATCCTTATTTTGGTATGTTGGCACTGGCTACAGCCAACGTCATTTTTCGTTTTGTAAGGGTCGCTTCGTGGTCATGGAACTATTTCGGGCCTTCGTGCCCTTCAACTTGTCTTTGGGGAGAAAGGCCTTTAAAACTTTTATGGGTCCTTGAGACCCAAAATTTTAATCTTGATAGGCTGCTAGAGCTTTTATCCGATTCTCTGTTTGGTGTTTTCTTATTGCTTTTCACTCCTATGACCTCTTTATTGTTTCATCATCTTCTTAGTCTATTATCTTGGTAGTCATGCTCTCATCAAGGAGACGCCAAATCAATATTTAAGTCCTGATGAACCGCGGCAACTTCCTTGTGTAACAGATGGGTTTGCCTTGCATTATCTCCAAACTTCTTTCTTAAGGTGTAGACTATGTATTCTGGATTCGTCTTTTTAGATGTCCAATCCTGTCAGGTCCATGGCAGAGGTTAGCTCCTTGCATTCACCTCTGAGTTGAAGAGCTTTCTCGTTCTTTGGGCATGACATCAAGATTTGTGGGGCTTTCAGCCTTGGACAGTTGAAACACTCTTAGCTTTTGGTCCCCAAGGTGTTTGGTATTTCAAAGACTGATGTAGAGTTGATGGAATAACCTTCATATCATGTATCCAGGGCCTCACCATTATTGTGTTGTACGCCGAGGAGAAATCCATGATAAGGAACTTGGTCATTTGGTTGACACCTCTGGCGTATACTGGTAGGATTACTTCTCTGATGGTCTGCTTCACTTTGCCATTGAATTCGACTAGAGAACTTGACTTTCTGGTGATGTCTTCTTTGTCTAGTCCCAAGCCTTCGAAGGCGTTAGTGAAGATTTTATTATCTGAGCTGCCATTTTCGATGAGGATGCGCCTCATGAGGCAATTCGTAACTTTTAAAGATATCACAAGGGCATCATAGTACGGAGTTATCACTTCTTCTTCGGTATTGGTGGTGAAGCTTATTACACTAGGACCATCTTCGGGATCTTTGCTAATTGCCATGGCATTTAGTCCGTGGTGGACATTGGCAGCGCGAGTGCTTCTCTTGGCAGCAAAGACTGTCACTCTGCTTACCTCTGACCCTCCAGTGATGAACTTGATGACGTAACCTTGCCTCGGTGAATAAGCCGTAGCCCCATGGGAATGTCATTCTTGGTATGTTCGTGAATGAGCGCCTTATGTGTACATATGTTCATGCTTATTTTGAGCATTTTAGCTTAGTTTCATGCCAATTTAGGTTGTAAATATTGCATATAAGTCTTAGAATGCATTAGTTTAAGTTTCGAGTGTAGTTTAGGAGCATATTGCATTTGCATACCATTTTCTTTGCATTTGTAGGTGCAATTTGAAGATGGATTCATGGAGGCTCTAGAGGTGAATCTAATGTGGAAATGGAGCTAAAAACAAAGGACAAAAGGAGCTAAACACTATGGAAGAAGTTGGGATCAAACAAGGCATCAAAGAGGTGAAAGAAGACAAAAGAAGCTGCCAATGGACCCTGTCATCGACCCAGAGGTTGATACTGGCCTTCCTTCAGTCGATGTTGGTCTCCCTTGGCAGATCTGTTGCCCAACGTGACCTAGCATCAACCCTGGGGTCGATGCCAGCCTCCCTTGGGTTGATGCCAGACAACCTTGACGTGAAAAGACCCTTTTTAGGGCTTCCTCTCTCCTTCCCTTAGTAGATATAGCCCCTTATGTACCAAGAACAAATATATCACAACTTATGCTTAAGAACACTTATATTTTCTTTCATTTTGAGATGTAAGATCTTTGTAATAAATCTTTATTTTTCTTGAGTGATTTGGATCTTTTCTCCTTCATCCCTTTCTATAGATCTATTCTTCTAAGACTATGGGAGCTCAAAGACCCATCTCTTGTCCTTGGATTTCCATGACTCTTAGTGAGTAGATCCATCTTGGATCTTGAGATATGGTAGGCTAGGGTTAGATCTAAGGTTGTAATGGATGATTAGGCTAGATCTTGGCATAGATTCCTACTAGATATAATTTAGTTCTTGATAGTTATTTGCTTGTTCATTGACGCCTAGAAAGTGTTCGATGAAATTCCTAGGAAAACTAGATCTATGTCTTTCACTTGGGCCCATGAGAGTGGATGTTACCTAGGTGCTAGAGGGCTATAAGGGCTTGAGAAACACTATCACATACATGTTTAGATAGGGAACAAACGAGAGTTGAGCCTTGTAATGTGTATAGGTGAATAGATCTCCATCACGAGAGTGGGTTGATCGATAATAGAGGGATCCTTGGTCTAGGAATAGCTTCGATCCTCTAATAAAGCCTTACCAAAGTCCATCACATCTCTAGATTGAACCTGAACCCATAATCAATGTCTCAAGATCCTATCTTTTATTTGATTAGATCCAAGTTTACTATTTTCTTACTTTATTTTCTTGCTAGCTTTCTTATTGTTTTCTTTTATGAATTTTCACCATGTTTGGCGTTGACTACTACTAGATTTAGTGGAAACCCATGACAATCCCCTACTTAATCGCCCCCTAGACTAGGACTCTTAGTGCATTCTCTTTGCCTAGGTTCTACTAGTCGAGCCTATAAATCTTTGGACGACCCTAAAGTACTATGATTGACCCCGTTCTCTTGCGTGATTGAAAGTAGGGCATTAGCTTTATAAATTGTAAACTTGGCCCACGGCAAGTTTTGGCACCGTTGTCGTTGGATTAAGGCTTTAGATAGGATCTTCAAAGAGATTTCTAGGATTCAAGGACTAGGATTTATCTTTTTGCTTATTTTATCTTATTTTTATACTTTCTTTTGTTGATTTTCTTTGATTTGTGAAGGTACATGATAAAAAGATCAAGAAGTGAGCCAAACATAACACTTCTTGACATTGATCCAACAATCATTGAAAGGCAACAATAAAAACAAAGAAGAGCTAGAGAAAGACAAGCCCATCTAAGAAGGTTGAGTATGAATCAAGAGGTTTGACAAGAGAATCCTACACCTATGGAGAACCCTCAACAAGAACGAATTCCCCATCTCGATCAAGGGAATTTCGTTGGTCATGGAGACCAAGGGAATTGTCCATTCCAGCACTCAAGAGAAGAACCTAGGATTGGAAAAGGCGATGAGCCATTTACTAATGGCGAAAGGATGGGTATAAGACCCCCACCAATCCGAAATAACCATTTTGAGATCAAGTCAAGCTTGATCAATATGGTGCAAACGCTAGATTTATTTGGTCTTGTGTTGGATAACCCCCTTGAGCACTTGGACAACTTTGAAAGGTTGACCAGAACAGTGAAAATCAATGTAGTGCCGGAGGACATCATCAAGTTTCCTTTGTTTCCATTCTCTTTGGGAGACAAAACATCTCAATGGGAGAAAGGAGTTGTGACATCTTCTATCACAACATGGGACGAGCGTAAAAGGAGATTCTTGGCTATATTCTTCTCGCCCCAAAGGATGGCAAAGATAAGGAATGAGATCTCCACCTTTAAGAAAGGAGGAACGGAATAGCTTTATGAAGCTTGGGAACGCTTTAATGGATATATAAGAAGTTGTCCTCACCCTGGTATCAAAAAGGGCAACCTTCTTCAAATTTTCCATAGAGGTATCCAAGAGAAGTACCGATTGGCTTTGAACACCGCCTCCATGGGAAGCTTTGCTAATATTTCTACCGATTAAGGAGCTAAGTGATAAATCGATAGGCTCATACAACAAAAAAGTAGAAGTGTTCACTTTCTGACGTGGGTCGAGTTTACTATTTCTAAACCTATTGCCCTACTTTCGATCCCACAAGAGAACGAGGTCAATCGTAGTACTTTAGGGTCGTCCAAGGATTTAGAGAATGCACTAAGGGTTCTAGTATAGGGGGCGAACTAGTAAGTGATTGTCACGGGTCTCTACTAAACCTAATGGAAATCAAAGTCAACCATAGTGAATATGCATAAAAGAAAGCAATAAACAAACTAGCGTGAAAGTAAAACAGGAAAAGAGTAAACTTGGAACTAATCAATAAAAAATAAGATCTTGAGACAATGGTTATGGGTACGGATTCAATCTAAAGATGTAATGAACTTGGATAAGGCTTTATTAGAGGATCAAAGCTATTCCTAAACCAAGGAACCCTCTATAATCGATCAACCCACTCTCGTGACCGAGATCTATTCACCTATACACATTACAAGGCTTGACTCTCGTATGTTGCCTACCAAAACATGTATGTGATAGTGAGTCTCAAGCCCTATTAGCCATTTAACACCTTGGTGTTCTATTAGGCAAACTACTCTCATAGCTCAAGGCTAAAAACATAGATCTAGTTCTCACAAACATTTCATCGAAAACTTTTTAGGCGTCTTTGAGCAATCAATGAACTTTAAAGAACTAAACTAGATCTAGTAGGAATCTATGCCAAGATCTAGCCTAAATATCCATTAAAACCTTAGATCTAACCCTAGCCTACCATATCTCAAGATCCAAGAAGGATCTACTCAATAAAAGTCATGGAAATCCAAATACAAGAGATGGGTCTTTGAGCTCCCATGGTTTTAGAAGAAAAGATCTAGTGAAAAAGATGAGACAGAAAAGATCCAAATCACAAAAGAAAAATAAAGAGTTCTTACAAGGTATTTAGATCTCAAAAAAAAAAAAAAGAGAAGTGTTCTTAAGCTTAAAGAAAGGTCTCATGTTATTTGTACGTAAGGGGCTATATATACTAAGAGAAGGAGAGAGGAAGCCCTAAAAAGGGTCTTTTTCACGTCAATGCTACCCAACATCGAGCCAAGGTAAGCTAGCATCAACCCCCTAGGTCGATGCTGCGTTGTGTTTGGCAACAATCTGCCAAGGTGATCCACCATCGACCCAAGGTGAGCCAACATCGACCTCTCGGTCGATGCCTGGTTCCCATGGCAGCTTCTTGTGGCTTCTTGCTCCTCTTTGATGCCTTGTTTGATCCAAACTTCTTCCATAGTATTTAGTTCCTTTTGTCCTTGTTTTTAGCTCCAATTCCACCTTAGATTGACCTCTAGAGTCTTCATGAATCCATCTCAAAGTTGTACCTACAAATGTAAAGAAAATGGTATGCAAATGCAATATGTTCCTAAACTAGACTCTAGAATCAAACTAATGCATTCTAAGACTTATATGCAATATTTTCAACCTAAAAGTTGATGAAACTAAGCTAAAATTCATCAAAATATGCATGAAAATATGTACACATCAACACCCCCGAACTTATCCTTTGCTTGTCCTCAAGCAAACAAAAAAGACCAAACCCGGAAATGAGGTTTGCAAGTGGGAACTCAAAACCAAGATAAGAAAGTAATGCCTTATGCCCAATGTTCTCAAAATAAATAAAGTGGTGCAAAGATCATCTAAGAGACTAAGCACTTCCCCATGATCATCACAAAAACAACTCATAGAACCTAAGCTAAGCATCCATAAACTATCTCATCACCAATTCCTTTTTACATTCAATTAAGCATAGGCGTGAGTTCTTTACTGATGCGCAATGTATCTCATCCATTCGGTTTGGAGTTCGAAAAAGGGTTTTAATTTAAAGAAGTGGAAAAAGAAGAGGGTTCTCTCGATTTTGAATTGGTTTCTCTCAAACAAAGTAGTACTAGACACTAGGCTAAAGCAAGGTGGTAGCCGAACAATTTATGCATACAAAGCATTTACTTCCTCTAATTGTTCCCACCCCATTGCTTCCTAAGGATCTAGACACTTATTTGATATAATTACCCCTCTTAAATCTAGAAACCATAAGATTTTATCGAACTAAGTTCACTCATTCTTTTTCTTTCTTTTTGTAGACAACTAGAGATTCTTAAACTTTTAGACTTCTAAGCTACTAACCTTCTTTTTAATTTTAAGAGCCACTATCTAATCACATGGATTCTTTGTTTCTTTTTCCTTTTAAGGGTGGATTCTCTAAGCTTTTAGTTTTCTAAGATTAGAGCTTAAACTTATTACTAGTCTCTAGTGTCTTTTTCTTTCTCTTCTTTTTCTTATCTTTTTCGATTTTTCCTTCTTTCTTTTTCTTATTGAAAAAACCTAGGATCATATAAGCACTAAGGAACATCTACTTGACTCAATACTCATTAACCATTCCCAAGACTTAGACAAACCCAAATCCACAAAGATTTCCCCTCCTATGACTCTAGTTAGCCTTAACTTGAGGCTAACTCTAAGGAAGTATCCTCTTTGTCGTCCAACTTCAACTCATGCGGGATTTTGCCCGTGTGTGCACTTTCCTAAAGAGGCCTCACATATCGAATTAATAGGGGGTTTTGAAGGAAAGGTTTAAGGGTTCAAAGGGTAGGTTACTACTCTACAGATTAGAGTAGCCACTTGAGCTAAGAAAGAATGATAAAAATGGTTAAAACATAGCTCAAATGTAGTGATTTCTCATGGTCAAGTATAACAAATCCCATAAGCAAGATGCAAAACTTCATTAAAAATCCATCTTGGATAGGAATTGACTCGAAAGATAGTCTATTTCAACATTCGCAAAGACCTTTAAGTAGTCAATTCCGATCATGGATTCTCCTAAGACAAAAAGTGGTCTATGCAACATCTTACTTCTAGTGAGGGCATTATTCATTAAGCAAAATTCATCTTTCTATGAGGTAGTATCATCATTGTTTCCTATGCAAAATGAAATCATATATGCTCCTACAAACTAAGTATTCACAAATGTATACAATCTATATGCAAAGCTTTGAAAATCTTTTTGGATTTTTTTGAAACTTTTTTCGATTTTTTTTTTGGTTTTTTATATGTCATAACTATCTACAATGCAACATTCAATATGCATGAAAAGAAAAGAAAAACATCAAAACTAAAAATAGCATTAGTACTAAGCCCCTCCCCCGGACTTAAACTTCACCGACTCGGTGAACTTTAAATCGTGAGAGTGACCTATAAAAACACACATAAAAATCGAAAAAACATGCAATGGTATTCACAAGGGATAGTATGTGTACCTTTAGACAACTCATATGTATGAGTGTCTCAATGAATCGATGGATGGCTCGAGGTCTTTGTTATGAGGTCCTTGGTGGTATCATTCATTGCTCCGTCCATGTTGGATAAGATAGTCTCATAGCTTGTTGTGGTGGTGCCATTTGTTTAGTGTCTACACTTAAGAATGTAAAAAAAGTGAATACAAAAAATTAAAGACCATAATGAGAAAGTAAAGGGGTTAGCATTGAATTGGAATTATAAATTAAGCACAAACATTTCCAAGATCCATTCAAGTATCCCAATCTTACTCATTATCCCAAATGCATCATGCTTAGCTAGAACCTAAATGCCATCTTAATATGTGATACAATTTTCGGCCATAATGGTTAAAACATGCACTTGACTTTTTCACTTCTCAAACTAATGGATTTTGTTCAAATGCTTTCTAGACTACTAAGATCAAAATCCAAATTATAACTTTCAAAGACCATATCCAAATTCAGACATGATGTGCACTTAATATAATATGTCCAAATTTATTTCTCATGGATAAGACTCAAAGTAGTAAGGAAAATTCATATACAATTAAACCAAACATTCTAACAACCACCTCAAGCTTAGCTATGAAAGAACCAAACATCAACTTTCCTTTTATGGGAACTTAGAAATCGAAATTCTTGAGTGTCTCAAACACTACAACAAGTTTCCCAAATTAAGAAAGTGGTCAAAGGTTCTTACCACATCTAAAGCCCAAAGCCAAAAGTAACCAACAAGTTAAAGTTTCCTCAAAATAGAAAATTCAAGTACTATTCACTTCAAACACACAACTTTAGATTCTTACAATTCTAAGTGTTTCTAAGAAAATGTAGCTCATGAAACCTTCATAACAAAGCCTTCTTGATGCAATCCAGGATCTTCTGAACAAGAAAGAGGAGTTCAGATCTGAATTTTCAGAAGGTTTTCTGCGAAAAACAAAGAGGAAGTTTCGATGGTGATGATGTTTGGATAGACTTTATTCTAGATCTAGATAATTAACTCTTTGGCGATCTGGAATTAAGAAAAGCTTGTAGAGAATTAACTCTAAAGCAATAAGGTTGTTCAATGATGAACAGGGATTCACTTTCTTAGAAAGAAAAGAGAAAACTGAAATTTGCATAAAACTCTGAATTTCTCTAAAACTCTGCAAAACTACAACTTAAATAGTCTAAAATCCTAAGGGATTTCAAAATCCTTTTCCCAAAAAGGAGTTAGGAAAATCGACCTCCTTATTAAAAATTGGGCTTATAATTAGGCCCTAAAATAAGAAAATAAACGAAGTCTAAAGATCAAAACATAACAATCGAGTAATTAACAATCTGGTTGGGTCGACCATATACGGTTTAGGCTTGATGGGCCTTTCTTTGTGTGGACTAAGATATGTCTGAATACTGATTTTCCATGAATATTCAAACCCAACACGATCTGTCTTGAATCCTTATACTTCTCTCCGTCCAATACCTCATGGATCATACGAATTAGCTCCTTAAAAAAACCATTAAACCGTGCCATGATCCTTGGCTTCATTGGTTCATGTCTTAGCTTCTGTCCTTCGATTTTGCTGCTGATCCATATTGCATCATTCACTCCTCCTTTAAAAGGATTTGTCCTTAAATCCGCATCATTCGGCTCTGGCTTGAAACTTGAATCAGGTGGTGCTTCTTTTATCAGCATGAAGTAGTTAACATCTTGGTGCTTGTCCTGGTCCAAATCAGGTGGCTTGATTCGCTCATCCTCTTCTCGCTTATAGATTCTTCTTGAGTGTTTCACAGCTTCGCGAATACCTGCATTCGACTCTGGTTGCCATATTTTGGATTGAAGTGTTTCAAACTTGGAAGTCTCGAAACCAGGCAAGCGCAGAATAACCTGTTTTGTATGATGCATATCTTTCAGCTTAGAATTGATTTTTTTTCCCAACCCTTTTTGACGTCATTCCTTGATGACTTAAGAATCTGTAACAAGTTGATTCACCCCTTAGATCACTCTAGTTTGATCGGAGTACTCCCTGGAGCGCATATATGTCCGGATCACAACCAGTCAGATACGACCAGTTTGCAAAATTCATAACTTTTTGGTCTGAGATGTCGTCATCATGAAACCAGTCGGAAAAGATGCTCTGATGAGTAAGGTTTCCAGAACAATTGAGCTTGTTGCCTAATTCCCTTTGGTTGGAGAGATATGCTCCTTGGAGTTATCCTATGTCAAATCTGTTTTCTAGGCTGCTTACTCGGTTTGCTTGTTGTATCACAGCTTCAGAAGGATTCAATGTGGGTTCATTGTAATCCCCCTCTTTGCAAAGTGTAGACCTCAAAACAGTTTGGTCTGTACCTAAAGATAACAAGTTAGGCTTCATGCGTTTCTTGAAGTCTAAATACTTACCTCGAGTTTGTTGCTTTCGAGTTTGTTGGAAACAAATTTCACGTTCTTGCGGATTGGGGATCAAAGTCTTAGATATTGTGCTCGGCTCCAAGCTGCTCAGCTGCTCCATAACTTTCACCTTGTGTTGAACTCGTTTATTCTTCTTCTGCTGCATTTTCTTCTAAGACATGAGACACTGAAATAGGACTACTCGACTTCTCCTCTCGGTTCACTTGCTCGGTTGTTTGCATTTCTTTGCAAGGAGCAGCAGGTTCTGGTTCTATCTCTTTGATCTCTTAAATTGCAGCGATTGTGGATGGAGGTGTGGCTAGAATCAATTGCTTGATGTCCTCTTGGACAGCTCGCAGCTCGCTCTCATATTTCGTGGCCTCCTTGCTAGTGATTGGATTTTCCATCCTTTGATAAAGTTCTGGTTTTGATGTTAGAACTTCAACAATAGCAGAAGCAATGGCTTTCATCTACCATTCAATCAACGTCACCTCTTGTGTCTTCTTTCTTTTGTTGAAATCTCCAGCCATGGTTTCAATTAATATAGCTCCGATTTTTTCTATGTTCAGATTGCTCTGATACCACTTGATGCAATCCAAGATCTTCTGAACAAGAAAGAGGAGTTAAGATCTGAATTTTCAGAAGGTTTTCTGCGAAAAACATAGAGGAAGTTTCAATGGAGATGATGTTTGGATAGAGTATATTCTAGATCTAGAGAATTAACTCTTTGGTGATCTGGAATTGAGAAAAGCTTGTAGAGAATTAACTCTTAAGTAATAAGATGGTTCAATGATGAAGACAGATTCACTTTCTTAGAAAGAAAAGAGAAAATTGAAATTTGCATAAAACTCTGAATTTCTCTAAAAGTCTGCAAAACAACAACTTAAATAGTCTAAAATCCTGAGGGATTTCGAAATCCCTTTCCCAAAAAGGAGTTAGGAAAATCGACCTCCTTATTAAAAATTGGGCTTAAAATTAAGCCCTAAAATAAGAAAATAAGCTAAGTCTAACGATCAAAACATAACAATCGAGTAATTAACAATCTTGCTGGGCCCTTGCGCATGGTTGTAGATATTCGCATTGCCGTCGGATTGATATATTATTCGACCTTATAAGGTTTAGGCTTGATGGGCCTTTCTTCGTGTGGACTAAGATATGTCATGAAGACTGATTTTCCATGAATATTCAAGCCCAACACGATATGTCTTGAATCATTATGCTTCTCTCGGCCCAATACCTCATGGATCATACCAATTAGCTCCTTAGAAAAACCACTAAACCGTACCATGATCCTTGGTTTCGTTGGTTCATGTCTTAGCTTCTGTCCTTCGATTTTGCTGCTGATCCATATTGCATCACTTCTCCAGTCTAAGATCCCATTAAACATCATTATCTCATTTCTTACTCCTAGAATCGAAATTCAAGAAGTGTAAAGGAGGTTTTAGAGATGTCCATAACTTGTACTTGATGTTGTTAAGAGAATGGGATGATAAGAGAACCTTGAATGAACTTAGAAAAACAAAACAAAAGATTTCCAACACAAATCCCTGTTTGAAAACAAAAGCTTCTTCCTTAGAAAAAAGGCTTGAAAATGGCGACACAAGAGGAAGAAGAGAGAGAAAAATGGTTTTTTAAAGTTGTGGTCTAGAAGAGCAAGTACAAAACTTATTTAAAAGGTGGTCCTCAAATTTCTAAAAATTCAAGTTTTAAAGGGGACAAATTGCCAAGTGGTCCAAAGTTCAATTTTCTTTTTAAATTGGGAGGAAAACTTAATTTCTTGAACTTGTAAAATCTTGCACCAAAGGTTTTAAATTGATCAAAAATGGTTTAGTTTTCTTAAGCCAAGCCTTGCAAAATCACTCTTGAAATTCTTTTAAATGGTGAAATGCAAGTTAGATTCTTGAATTTAGGAGAACTTACATTCGCCAATGGAATGTCTTAAAAAATGAGTCATATAGACTTGTTAAAAACACCAATCCATTACTCCATTTTGGCTTTCATCTTTTCCTTGATTAGCTCTCCTTTGGAACCTAAGCTTAGAGCCTAAGAATGTCTTTGGACAAAGTTTTCCCAAGACAAAATCACTATTATTGAAATTAAAAGCATGAAAATTAATGACTTAAAAGAAATATTTACAAAGGATATTCATGAGATTTCTTCTCAAATGCGATTGTTTAAGGTCATTAGCTTGACCGATCGTCTTTATTCCTTAATTGAGGAGATTAAGAACCACCTCCCCATGGCTATGTACTCTTGTAGACTTCCTTATCACCTATTCCTTGATCTTGTTGAAGTTTCTCATTCTATTACCCTTGTTGAAATGAGGATTGTAGCTACGCTTGAAGGTTTTCCCTTGAGTGATGGTTGTATCCTTTGTTGTGCCCAAATTCTAGTGTAGCACATCTCCTTTGAGATATTCCTTTGAAAGTAAATCCAAAATTCCATCCTTTTCCAAGCTCTCATAGACTTTCTCCTCTCGAATCCCACTCTTTTTGTTTGGTTCCCTTAAGTAGATCGTACCACAAAAAGCATTTTCTCTTTTGTTTTAAGCATTGGATAGGAGACTCTTTCATCAACATTTTTCAAAACGAGTCATTTAGCATCAAAGTCTATTGAAGCTCCGGTAGTGAGGAGGAATGACGTTCCTAAGATCAATGGGAATTTGGCTTGGTTGGACTTAGTATTCACAACCACAAAGTTGCAGTTAATAAGTGTATTGTTGACCCTTAGCTCCATGTTCTCAAGCTGTCTCATAGGAGTCTTTTTAGATGCATTACCAAGTAGGATGGGATCCGCTCCTCTTTCGATCTTGTATTTAAATCAAAGTTCTTTCACATGGTCTAGTGAGATGACATTCAAACTAGCACCCGTGTCTGTCAAAGCATCCTCAAAATGGTAATCCTTAAGAGCACATGGAATTAGAAACCTTCCCTCATCATTTTTCTTCTCTAGATTCTTCTCAATGGCTCTAGTTGTTGGGATTAAATTGTCCCTCATGATCTTCTCAACTTTGTCCCGTTGAGAGATGGCCTTTTCCAACTTCTTCTTGGCAACATAATTTGTCATAGCTTCTTCTTCCCATTCCTTGGAAATATCCAAAAGACCTTTCTTCTAGAGTTATTTGTAGTGCAACTCAAGGATTTGCTTCTTGAAGAGTTGAGGGTATGGGAGTGTGCACTTGAGAACAGGAAGAGTCAAAATAGGGAAGTCTTCCTCACTCACCTCTTCTCCTCTAGGCATATACCTAGTAATCTTTTCCTTTTACTTTAATGTCTCATCTCTTGAGACATTGAGTTTCTCTTCTTTCATGAAGCTATTATTGTTCTTAGCTTTCTCCAAAACATCTTCCTTAGTAGCCTTATCAATAACCAAAGGCTCTTCTTCTTTTTTCTCAATATCGACACCTCCTTTAGCCAAAGGAGTGTTTCTTTTCTCAAGCTCCTTTCCATTTGGAGCGTCTTTCTCTTCAATTTCAAGGTCAATTTCGGCATGATTTTCCTTAAAATCCAGGTTCCCAACCAAATTCATATCCAAGGAATCAACAATCTCATCAAGAGGATTCAAAAACAAATTCTCAAAATCATTAATTATCTTTTCCTCTTCAAGAGTAAAGACAATACCGTCGCATGGTTGAGGAGTATGGTCGATCTCTTCTAGGAAGACGTTGCAAAAAATCTTTGCTTGATTCTCCCTTATCTCTAGCTACTCCTTTTCCCTTACGGTCCAAGAACACTTGTTGTAATTGAGAGTCTATCACTTTGACATGTGATCGAGAGCTTCATGCTTGATATTGATATCACGGTAGATAGACTCTATCTTCATATTTATTTCTCCGAACTTCTTGTCCAAATCGGCTTTTGTCTCATTTTGTCCTTCCACTAGCTTCTTAAGAATAGCGTGATTCTCTTCTTCTTTGGTAGGAGGATCGGTTTATTGTTGAGGCTTTTGGTAGTAGCCTTGCTTAGATTGGTATTGGTACCCTTGTTGGTTGGTTTTTGAAGGATAGACTTGATCTTGTGGATTCTCCCCATTAGTGCTTCGGTAGGATAAGTTGTTGTTGAAAGGCTTGTATCCTTGGTTAAAGGGGTTTTTGGTAGTACCCTCCTTGTATGTAGCTCATTTCCTCTTGATTCTCAACCTCTTGTTCTTCGACTTCAGTTTCCGCAAAGTGAACACTTCTTCTTGTTTGTTGTATGAGCCTATCAACTTTATCACTTAGCTCCTTGATCTTGTCATCCTTAGATACGGTGCTCCTCACCGTTCTATTATAGTCATCCCCATCGCAATTTTCGCTTTAGGTAAGGTTGCCTATGAGCTTTTCTCTTTGATCAGCGGAAAGACTAGCAAAGCTTCCCATGGAGGCAGTGTTCAAAGCCAATCGGTACTTCTCTTCAATACCTCTATGGAAAATTTGAAGAAGGTTGCCCTTTTTGATACCGTGGTTAGGACAACTCCTTATATATCCGTTGAAGCGTTTCCACGCTTCATAGAGCGATTTCATTCCTCCTTGCTTAAAGGTGGAGATATCATTCCTAATCTTTGCCGTCCTTTGGGGCGAGAAGAACTTAGCCAAGAATCTCCTCTTACACTCGTCCCATGTTGTGATAGAAGATGTCACAACTCCTTTCTCCCATTGAGATTCTTTGTCTCCTAAAGAAAATTGAAACAAAATCAACTTGATGATGTCCTCCGACACTCCATTGATTTTCACTGTTCCGGTCAACCTTTCAAAGTTATCCAAATGCTCAAGGGGGTTTTCCAACGCAAGCTCGACCTGATCTCAAAATTGTTGTTTCGGATTGGTGGGGGTCTTATACCCATCCTTTCACTATTATTAAATGGCTCATCACCTTCTCAAATGCTAGGTTCTTCTCTTGGGAGGTGGAATGGACAATTTCCTTGGTCTCCTTGACCCACGAAATTTCCTTAATTGAGAGGGGGAATTCGTTCTTGTTGAGGGTTCTCCACTGGTGGAGGATTCTCTTGTTTAACCTCTTGATTCATACCCAACCTTTTTAGATGGGCTTGTCTTTCTCTAGCTCTTCTTTGTTTTGATTGTTGCCTTTCAATGGTTGTTGGGTCAATTTCAACAAGTCTAGTATTTGGCTCAGTTCTTGATCTTGTTATCATATACCTTCGCAAATCAAAGAAAATCAACAAAATAAAGTAAGAAAATTACATAAAATAAGCAAAAGATAAATCCTAGTCCTTGAATCCTAGAAATTTCTTTGAAGATCCTAGCTAAAGCCTAAATCCAACGGCAACGACGCCAAAACTTGATGTGGATCGAATTTACTATTTATAAACCTATTGCCCTACTTTCAATCCCACAAGAGAGCGGGGTCAATTGTAGTACTTTAGGGTCGTCCAAAGATTTAGAGGCTTATACTAGTAGAACCTATACAAAGAGAATGCCCTAATGGTTCTAGTCTAGGGGCAATCTAGTAAGAGATTGTCACGGGTCTCTACTAAACCTAATGGAAATCAAATTCAACCATAGTGAATATGCATAAAAGAAAGCAATCAAAAAACTAGCATGAAAGTAAAACAAGAAAAGAGTAAACTTGGATCTAATCAATAAAAAGATAGGATATTGAGACAATGTTTATGGGTTCGGGTTCAATCTAAAAATGTAATAGACTTGGGTAAGGCTCTATTAGAGGATTGAAGCTATTCCTATACTAAGGATCCGTTTATAATCGATCAAACCACTCTCGTGACGGAGATCTATTCACCTATACACATTACAAGGCTCAACTCTCGTTTGTTGCCTATCTAAAAATGTATGTGATAGTGATTCTCAAGCCCTTTTAGCCATTTAACACCTTGGTGTCCCTTTGGGCAAACTACTCTCACAGCTCAAAGTAAAAAACATAGATCTAGTTCTCACAAGTATTTCATCGAACACTTTCTAGGCG
>OVAN01001784.1:0-37957 GCA_900406275.1 Anastatica hierochuntica
AAAGTAAAAATATACTTGTATTTAGAAAATCTCGTACGGATGCGGTTCCACGGTTAACAACCACTACATATTTAACTAATTAACATCCTAATAGTATGTAAATTCTGCACTAATTGATGAGATAATAGTGCGTAAATTTAGAATTGACGAGACCGTTTATTTTTATCCTCATCACAACAGCTTCACACTTCACTTGCTATAATAAAGATACATTTCTTCGTAAGGTGCATTTCAATATTAATGATATAAAAATCAAGAAAAAATGGGAAAAAAAACACATAGTGTCCAGTTCTAAAATGTATACAAAAATAAAATAAATTTTTAACAAGTAAATATACCAATCTTATTAAAATCCATTCGAAGGATAAAGTTAATAATATGACTCATGCGCAAAGAAACAAACGACGATCACCAGTTGTATGTGTTTTGGTGGCACTTATTTAAATTATCGGAACATATCGAAAATGGAGAAACGTGGGTGGACCATTTTCTTATTTTATAAACTCGTCTCGATCACTGAACACTTAAAATCTTCAACAAATTATGATAAATTTATTCTATATATTTATGCTTCGATTTTGGATCTCAATTCATTATGAGGATTTTCTTTTGAATGATGTGTTTATAGATCGCACTATAAAAAAATTCCGAGTGTTTCACTTGTTAGCTCTCTAGATTTTCTATTTACATGCGAAAATTTTTTTTACTATTTACATATTAGATTTTTTTTTATCAACAAATTCATTCAATAAGATTTCAATTAAGTGTCTCTCGATAGGAAAAACAATGCAATCGTGGTGCTTACATGAAAATAAAAAGAGTTTTTTGCCCTTGCCTTTTTATCTAGGATGTCTGCGGTGGTGTTTACAACACGAGAAATATAAAATATATTGAAAGTTGAAAAGAAAGACTTTCAAGACTCTAAAATCGTCAAGCTCCGAAGCAAACAAGTACTAATTCTCCCGATGGTTCACTAAAGAGATTAGCTGCATGTAGTCCATCGCAAAAGAGTAGTCTACTCACAAAAGAATACTATTTACATATTAGATTAAAGTAAATAAAACTATATATTACACAGCTATGATCTCACAAGTTAGTGATCTGGCTATATGGCATAAGTTATTTTCAATTCCAAGTTTTTAACACGTCCCACAGTATTATTCAATCTAGATCCATCGATGATTATTTCTTAAATTTAATCTCCATAAATTTTTTTTTAAAAAAAAGTAAAAGAATCTCCATAATCACCGGCGAAAAGATGATGATGAGAAGTTGTAGATACTTTTTTGGTTGTCTTCACCATATATTCACACTCTTGCATGATATGAAAATTATAGATATAATATTATATATTTAGAATCAGACCAAAAAAAAATATTATAAATGTCGAATATGGAAGGTATGATTTTAATTAGGCACGAATGTTTACACTTTACACTTTTCCTGTTCATAATTCTAGTGATAATAGCAATAATTATTACAATAATATTTATCTTAACCAAGGTTTAATATTCATAAAAATGATACAAATGATGGAACAAAATATAATTTTGTCAGTGCAAAACGGTGTAAAGTCAAAGTTGGTCCTACCCTTTAGTCTCTTACACACCAAATTTCATGATATTAATAAAAATTCCAAAAAAATTTCATCTTTTACCTACCAAGCCTACTTTTATGAATTTTCTCTCATCCTTTCATGAAATTATAAGAACATTCCAATTTTTTTGCTGCATAATTTTTTTTTTTGCATTTTTACCTACCAAGCCTACTTTTATGAGTTTTTAGCTCCTCCTTTTAATCTTTTAAGAATTAAAAAAACTTTCAAGTATATTTATGAGTTTCTATATTTATTAGCTGGCAAGTTTTTCTATAAAAATATTTAGGGTACTAACTCATTGTTTTCCAAATGATAAGTTATAAGTTTATACCAACAAATCTTTCAAAGTATATGTTTCTAAACTACCAATATTTTTCAAGGTAAAGACAATAGTTAATTATTATATGCAAAATACAACAAGACTATAACTAACAAACATTTGGATTTCAATTAGTAACCATAATTGAGAAATGTGAAAGTAAACAAAACAAAATGAATAATCTAATCAATGGGATAAAACTAAGATGAAATTCTTTTCTCAAGTTAAATTTTCAAATCAAACACAAATATTTGAATGTTAATTAATAAATGAATAAATGGAAGTTAACATTTATTTTCTACTTACTTAATGTCCAAAGCTGGTTTAAAGTCCTAGTTTCAGCTTGTGTGAACCAAGTTAGCTAAACAAATGCACTCTCAATTCAATACAAAATTTTAGTTTTTTTGTTTCTTGTTCATTTTCATTAAAAACATTATTATTAAACGAATAAAGAAACTTTCAATTATTAAAAATAAATGATCTTGTTTATTTTTAATTTTCTTTTATAAGAAGATATTTGTTTATTGTATCACATTCCCATGTGATGTGAACAATCTTTTTCACTCTTCTCTTTCTCTCTTTTTTTTTAGTTTTGTACTATTATATAACAAATCAGTCCAAGACACTTCTTTTTTTCTCACACCAATCTCTCACTAGAAAAAGACAGAGAGAGGATCTCAATCTCAGATCGCAGAGGAAAAACAGAGAGAGAATGGGTTTCTCTTCCCAAGAAAACCCTTCTCTCTACTTCTTCTTCTTCTTCTTGCTCTGTCTCTCCACAGTCTCTGGTTTCACAAACACAAGCATAAACAATGGTGAAGAAGCAGGAAGAAGAGAGTTAGCTTCAAGGAGATGTAATTGGTTTAGAGGAAATTGGGTTTATGATGCAAAGTATCCACTTTATGATCCTTACAAATGTCCGTTCATAGATCCACAGTTTAACTGCAAAAAGTATGGTCGTCCTGATAATCTTTACCTTAAGTATCGATGGCAACCATCTTCTTGCTCTCTCCCTAGGTACTCTCTCTCTTCTTACATTCTTGATAGTTCTTGGTTTTAGTTTTGGCACTTGACTTTGGTTCAAGATCAAAGCTTTTTTTTGTGTTTTATTTGCCTTTTTCTAGAAATTGAACATTTTATTATGTTTACTAAGTGAAATTTGTTTTTTTCTGAATCAAAATATGTTTGTTGGAAAGCTATGTTTGTTGGTTAAATGCCATTTACATAGATATTTAAGCATATTGGTATGAAAGGTAAATATAGTTTTTTTCAAATAGATTTTTTTTCCTTTATGGATTTCAAAATTTGAAACTTTTATGAGAGTTGCTTTGGAGCACAATAATGTCTCTTGATATACTATAATTTTCACACTCCAAAAAAGGTTGTATTGAAAAATCGAATCCAAAGCACAAAACCAAAAGGGTACTTTATTAAGTAAATAAAATGTTAAAATTTTAACTTTTTTTTGGTCTGAAATTAAGATTAACAAGATATTAATGTGTTCAGGTTCAATGGGTTGTATTTCTTGAGGAAGATGAGGGGGAAGAAGATAATGTTCGTTGGAGATTCATTAAGCACAAACATGTGGGAATCTCTTGCTTGTTTGATTCATTCTTGGGTCCCTAACACTCGTTACACTCTTCTTCGTCAAAAGGGTCTTGCTTCACTCACCTTCGAGGTTTCTTCTTCCCTTTTATTTATTTTTTATTTTTTAGAATAATTCACTACATGAGAAAATATATGTTAAGATATAATTTTTCACTAGAAAATTAACATTTTTATATTGGTAGTGACGTGAATTTTAGTCTGGAAAGTTGGGTAAAAGTTTTGATTTCTTTCTCTTTTTTTTTCCTGAAATAAATTAAAAGTAAACGAGTGAAAAAAGGGCTAAAGTTTTATCTTTCTTTGTCTATTTTGATTTGACATAAATATAATAATTTGCTATGTTTTAATTTGATATAAAGAAATAGTATTAGGAGAAGAAAATGAGCAGAGCATTTAATAGATGAACGTGATTAGTGGTCTTTTTCCCAAAAAAGAGAATCTTAACAATCATGTCTTATTATATGATCTTTATGAGAATGAACCGCGCAATATATATTCAGTTTGCATTATATTTCGTTTTCACAATATTCAAATTATAACAATAAGGTTGAAATTATAAATTTTTATTTATATTACTGAAATAAAAAATGAATTTGTTGTGTTAATAATGCAGGAATACGGAGTGACGTTGATGTTATACAGAACACAGTTCTTAGTAGATTTAGATTCTGAGAAAGTTGGAAGAGTTCTTAAGCTAGATTCCATTAAACAAGGTAACATGTGGAGAGGCATGGACGTCTTGATTTTCAACACGTGGCATTGGTGGACCCACACAGAACACATCCAACCGTACGTTTCCTTTGACTCTGTCTTTATCTCTCTCTTGTCTTTTGAGTTTGAGGTTTGACTAAGTTTGATGACGTGTGCGTATCTGTGTGTGTGGAGCAGGTGGGATTACATGGAAGATGGGAAGAGACTGTACAAAGACATGAACCGGTTGGTTGCATTCTACAAAGGAATGACCACTTGGGCTCGATGGGTTAATGCTTATGTGGATCCTTCTAAGACCAAAGTCTTCTTCAATGGCGTTTCTCCTACTCACTACGAGTAAGTTAAACTAAACCCTACTCATCAATTGATATGGCTGGTCTAATATAATACTCTCGGTTATCGTCTTAACCGAATTATTAAACCGAATGGTTTATGTTAACCATTGGCTTGGGTGGTTTCTAGGGGAAAAGATTGGGGAGAGCCAATGAAGTCATGTAAGAGTCAAACACAACCATTCTATGGAAGAAAGTATCCAGGAGGAACACCAATGGCTTGGGTGGTTTTAAACAAAGTGATGAGGAGATTGAAGAAACCGGTTTATTGGCTCGACGTAACCGGTTTATCTCAGCTTCGTAAAGATGCTCATCCTTCTGCTTTTAGTGGGAACCATCCTGGTAATGACTGTAGCCATTGGTGTCTTCCTGGTTTGCCTGATACTTGGAACATACTCTTCTACTCTACTCTTTTCTCTTGAATTTATTTCTCTTTGCTATATTTTTTTTAAAACACATTATTATTATCAAGAATCAATCAAAAGTTCATTTTCCATATTTATTTTGTTTGGTTTTTTATTTTGTCGCCAATTCGAATCACAACGAATCGACTCGATAACCTTTAATCCTATACAAGGGATTCGGATCACAACTGGTAGATTCAGTAGTTTTTAAACCCCATATACAGAGCGTACTTGCATATAGACGATACTGAAATTCGAATTCGCAACCTATGCTTAGGCAAAATAACCGAACCGAAGAACCGAACCGAAAGAACCGAAAAATAACCGAACTGAACAGTAATTGAAAAATAATTGAATGGTTCCAATTTTTGAGAACCCGAAAAAACAGGAACCGAACCGAAACCGAATAGATAACCGAAATGACCGAAAATATCTAAAAATACCCGAAAATATCTGAAATACCCGAAAATATACCAAAAAATAATCGAAAATACCTGAAAATATTCGAAAATACCCGAAAATATATGAAAATACCCGAAAATATCCGAACATTAATACCCGGATGGTTACTTAATTCAAACGGAATCGAACCCAAACCGAATCGGAACCGAATGGTTCCAATTTTTGGAGAACTGAAATAATCGAAAATCGAAAGAACCAAACCGAAATCGAACGGGTTACCGAACGTCACCTACAATGACTCCAATCTTATAAAAATACATTTTGCCCATTGGGCTAAAGTTCTTTATATTATTTTGTTGGTCTATGATGCAATGGTTCTTTACAAATTAGTGGAAATATTTTTTACTAATTTTGCAAGAAATTAGCAAATCATATTAAAATAAATTAGATATAACCGATTGTAACAAGATTAGAACGGACCAATGTAATTGAGATAGGATCTAGGAGAGGCTAAAATGCTCTGGGAGATCTCCACGTGTATTTGTACGGATGTACACGTGTCAAGAAACGGAGATGATTCATTCATTTCTTCTTGTTGGCTTTAGTAACGTTGAAGCTAATCTCTTCGCACACAAAGCTGAGTCATCATCTCTCCCAACACGTTTGCAATACTTTGACTCAACACGTCACACACATTCTTCATCACCGCCCAAACAATTTATTCTTTAAAAGCAAGAAAGAAAAGGCTCGACAAGAATCAACCGAGATTAAAAAGAAGAAGAACAACAACAAAAAGAGAATCATAAAACTCTGTTTCTTGAAAGTTATTAACAATGGCATCACAGCAAGCAAGAAGAGATAACGTGGTGAAAGAGAGGGAAGTTAAAGTGGAGAAAGACAGAGTCCCGAAGATGACGAGTCATTTCGAATCAATGGCTGAGAAAGGCAAAGATTCTCAGCACAAGGAGGGAGAAAGTGGTGTTACGACTCACTTTGTGTCGCTCTCGGAGAAAGTGAATAACATGCCGGTTTCTGATGAAGGAGAGGGTGAGACGACGATGAAGAAGACTCCGATGCCTCACTCCATCGGAAAATTCGTTGTGAGCAGCGGCGACGGCGGAGGTAAAGAAGGAACGGCGGGGAAGAAAGAGAGGGCATCGTTGGAGGATACTCATGGGTATAGAGCTAATGCTCAGCAGAAGTCTATGGATACGATACGAGCAGCGGAGGAGAGGTATAACAAGGCTACTAAGGAAGGCTTGAGCCATGGCGGAGGAGGAGGAGAAAAAATGGAGGGAAAAGGGCGGGAAAGTGGTGTGCATGTCACTCGAGCTGCGGCGGAGAAAGGAATGCATGGAGGCGGAGGAGCTGGTCTTGTCTACGGCCAAGAAGCTCGTGGCAGAGGAGGAGACGAAACAGAGAGTGGTACACATGGATTTCATGGGGAGAAAGGTCTTCATGCTCAGCTTTTATCTGCTGGAGGTGAGGAGATGAGAGGACGTGGCGGTGGTGTTGGTCAAGGTGCTCAAAAAGCGGGAGCCACCGCGAAAGACACGACGGTTCAGAAAAGTCGGGAGGCGAAGGAACAAGCAGGGAGAGCTAAAGATTACACAATGGAGAAAGCCGGTGAAGCTAAAGATACGGCGGCCGAGAAAGCTCGGAGAGCTTCTGAGTATGCGACGGAGAAAGGAAAAGAAGCTGGAAACGCGACAGCTGAACAAACTAGGAGAGCCAAAGATTACACAATGGAGAAAGCGGGTGAAGCTAAAGATACGGCAGCGGAGAAAGCCTGGAGAGCTTCTGAGTATGCGACGGAGAAAGGAAAAGAAGCTGGGAATGTGACAGCTGAACAAACTATGAGAGCCAAAGATTACACAATGGAGAAAGCCGGTGAAGCTAAAGATACGGCGGCCGAGAAAGCACGGAGAGCTTCTGAGTATGCGACAGAGAAAGGAAGTGCGGCGGCTGAACAGGCTGCGAGAGCAAAAGACTACTCTCTACAGAAAGCTGTTGAAGCCAAAGACACTGCGGCTGAGAAAGCTCAGAGAGCGTCTCAGTATGTGACGGAGAAAGGAAGAGAAACGGGAAGCTCAGCGGCTGAGCAGGCTGCGAGAGCAAAAGACTACACTTTACAGAAAGCTGTCGAAGCGAAGGACATTGCGGCTGAGAAAGGACAAGTGGCGAAAGAACAAACGGTTTCAATGACGGGAAAAGCGAAAGACTACACAGCTCAGAAAGCTGGTGAAGCTATGGAAATGAGCAAAGAAGCGGCTGTGTATGCAAAAGAAACGGTGGTGGAAGGAGGAAAAGGAGCAGCACATTACGCCGGTGTGGCTGCTGAGAAAGCGGCTGCGGTTGGGTGGACAGCGGCGCATTTCACCACGGAGAAAGTGGTGCAAGGGACAAAAGCGGTTGCAGGTACCGTGGGAGGCACGGTAGGGTACGTAGGGCATAAGGCTGTGGAAGTAGGTTCTAAGGCGGTTGATTTGACCAAAGAGAAAGCTGCAACGGTTGCTGATACGGCGGTTGAGTACACGGCTAGAAAGAAAGAGGAAGCTCAACATAGAAACCAAGAGATGCACCAGGTATTGCACAAACAACGCTAGATCTTTCTTTTGTTCTGTTTTTTTATAATATTGTTACGTGTCGCTCAAGGAACTGTTGTTTTTTTGGAATTCTTTTGAGGGAGCTGAGGAAGAGAAGCGACAAGGCTTCGGAGAGGAGTACGGTGAGGAAGATGTCTACGGATATGGAAAAAAAGGAATGCCCGGAGAAGCGGAGAGATATGTTGGGGAAGAGTATGGAGGCGGAGGGAGAGGGAGTGAAATGTATGTCCAAGAGGAAGGAGTTGGAGCGGGAGGAGTGCTTGGGGCGATCGGCGAAACTATAGCCGAGATTGCGCAAAACACGAAGAACATAGTTATCGGTGAAGCGCCTGAGAGAACACATGAGCATGAAACTACTAGGAGACAGTAAACATCGTTGGAAAGTTGAAAAGGAGAATGTTCTTTTTGTTTAAAAGTGTTTTGTGTGTAAAAAAAAGCTCTGTTTCAAGAGTTGGTAAATAAAAAACGAAACTAGCCTCTTCACATAAGTATGTTTCAATAGTAAATAAAAAGCTCTGTTTCAATAGCAAAGAGACGCCGGAGACCAAATATGTCGTCTTCACATAAGTATGGATGTAAAAGTAAACAAGAAGCAGCACTTCCTCTATCCTTAGGGTTTCTTGCGAAACAAGTTTCCATAAAGTTCCTTGCGTCACACGGCACACACTCTGGAACCTCAGGTACTTTTCCACCCAACAAAACAGACGCAAGATCACTATACTCAACCTCTGGCCATGGCTGTTCACATGTATACATCTCCAACACTACACACCCTAACGACCATAAATCTAGGGCTTTCTCTGCCACACCGTTTCGGACTGATTCTGGCGACATGTAAATAGGCGTTCCAACGAACGGACAATCGGATTCCCATATATCCGAAATCTCCCCGACTTTAGTCGAAGACCCGAAATCCGAAATCTTCAGTTCGTAAGACTGTTTCCTTGGGAAGATAAGGAGATTATCCGGTTTGATATCGCAGTGAACATAACCTAGACTATGAACAGAGACCAATCATTCAAGAATCATACGAGTAAAGTCTATAATCATCGTTTCAGGCAATTTTCTATATTTGTAACTGTTCATGAAAGTGGTTAAGTTCCCTCCAGATGCGTACTCCATAACCATCTTGTAGATTCTTGATCCATCGTCAACATCCAAATCCTCTTCCATGTTATAGTTCCCATAGCATTGAACGATTCTTCTACATCCTTTGAGTATTTTAAGAATCTGAATCTCTCTTTGGAGGAAGTAGTAATCTTCGGCGGTTTTCACGGCGGCGTAGAGCCGTGATGAGCCATCGCTTTTAATGTATTTGATGAGATCGACTGATCCATACGAACCTTTATCCAAGAACTTTACAAACTCTGTTGTTGTTGTTGTCATCTTCAGAACAAACAAGATTTTATTTTGATGTTATCGAATTTTTTTATGGACGTCGATGTATATATATCAAGAAAGATCTTATGAGATTGTGATGTAATCCCTATGTATATCTTATTGTATATATATCTCCTCAAGCATTATCTATATACCACATTGTATTATGAGATGTTAGAGCAGCTACAACAGTGGAATCCACCCTTCCGATCCTTACCTACCGTTAATTTCATATTATTATTATTATTATTATTATTATTATTATTATTATTATTATTCGTGATCAAAAAAATTATTATTATTATTATTATTATTTGTTAGATTTAAAAAAATAATAATAATAATACTGACCAATTGTTGGCCGCCACATATCAGTGGGGCCGCAAACAGTGAAGAAACCGAGCACGTATGGATCCTTATATTAGGAACTGAACGAGCTACAGTAAAGAGACTCGGCGGGACCTACATAATATTTAACATTTTTTTTATATTGTCTGAATTTAAATTAAGAAAAAGATACAGGAAACAAAGAGAAAACAGTTTTATTAAAGATTATTTTCGTTTTGCAAAACTGGTTTCCTTTGACTAAAAAAATTAACTAGAAATAGAGAATACAAATCATCCCTCTATTCCAAATTTATAAGAGCATCTTCAATATACTCTATTTTCTATTTTTTCTTTCTTTTCACTCTGTTTTCCACCCTAAACTTCTCTATATTTGAAGTAAAAGAAAATCTAATGGTACTCTATATCTTACTCTAAAAGTAGAGAAATGAATAATATTGCTTCAAATATATAGTAACACTATTCATTTTTTCTATTTTTTAGAGTAGATATTTTATTTACAAATTAAACTGTAACTTTTATATATTTTCAATTTTACCCAATAAATGTATATATTATATTTTTTCGCCTTTAAATAAAATTTTAGTAACAAAAACTAATTAGTTAAAATTTTAAGATATACTAATGACATATATTAAATTAGAAAATGAAGTTGTGACTTAATAATCCTATAAATCGTTTCCAGAACCACCAAGATCATTATGTTTAATTTTCATAATTTTTTAGTTTTATTGGATGATTATCATAAAATGAAATAAAGAGGTGAACTATTAATATTTTAAAATTGTGTACAATAAATTAATAAACAAAAAGAAAATGAAATATATTTGGAATATTCATTTTTAGAGTAAAAATAGAGTGAACCATTAGAGCAAATTCATAAAAATAGAGTGAACCATTGGACCAAGCTCATACTCTATTTTTAGAATAAACATATAAAACTTCAAATTGGCGCAAAACAAACTAATTTAAGCCAATAAATCATGTATGATATTTTTTAAAAATTATATATATCCAAGCTCTTTCAACCAATACAAACGACATAACATAGCAATATAAAATTTATTTCAATCAAATTCAAAATAATTTCCATCGAAATAATAATTAATTAGCTCAATATTACAAGGAGATTAATTAATTAAGTTTGAAGTATTGTCAAAAAATAAAATAATGGGGTGCTTTACCAAAAAACCCTCAAATGTATAAAAAGAAAAAAGAAACTGGAAACAAAAAAGTAATTTGTATTTTATGGGACAAGATTTAGAAGTGGAAGTCCTGCTATGGATTATGATAACTCTGCATATCAGAAGAGTAGATAACCAAATTTTCGAGATAGATTGTGCAGAGCTCGTCAGTATTATTCAGAATTCGGATGAGTAGCCAGTTTTTTACACTTCTCGGGATTCTCTCTGTCATTCATTTCGTGCACGGTGAACGCACAAGTAGATTGTCTAGTTCAAAGCTCCCGTTCTTTCCTAAATGATTATATTTTTGTAGAATCTTTTTCTCTGCTTACAGAGTGACTTTTTGATTATTGTGTGGTTGATAAAAAATAGAAAAAATACCAAAAATTCTCTAACTTTCAAATTTTGGCAAAAAATCTCCAATTTCACTTAAGCCATTTTAATTCTCAACTTTTAAAATTTGGCTATTTAAATCCCAAACTTTTGTTGACCAAGCCAAAAAGAGCCCAACAAAAGTCAACCGTTAAATCAGATTTAACTTCCGTTAAATACAAAACGACGTCGTTTTGATAACTCTCAAAAGAACGTCGTTTTAAGTTAACACATTATTGAAAGCGATGAATAAATTAGCTGAGACTTCTAATGATGTGCCTATGATCATGTGTGGTGACTTCAACATGGTTCCTGGAAGGTACTCATTTTCCTCATTTTGATCTCAAATACTTCAGATGTTAATGATTAAGCCCTTTGCCTTTCTTTACAGTGCTCCTTATTCTCTTGTTGTAATGGGTAATGTTAACCAGTCGCATCAGGGTTCGTTGATCGACCCTTTTGGAATTTTGCAACCTCCGACTATCACGGTACTCTTTTGTAACTTCATCGGTATCTGGATCCCTATGCCGATACATCCATCCTCGCAATGTGAAAATCTCGTGCTCTGAAACCGACATTTTTTGTTTTGTTTTGTTAGTATTTCTTTTTTTGAATTGTGATTTGGTGAAGAATATGGGAGGGTGGAGGGNNNNATTGCTAAAGCTAGGTTTGCTAGAGAATTGTTACGAATTTGCTAGCAATTTGCTAGCAATTTGCTAGCAATTTGCGAGTAAAACTCTCCTCGCAAATGTTAGTTACACATGTCAAAAACGTTTATACCTTTTCTCTCACTAGTTAGTCGCAAAATCCTTGCAAATTTGCAATAGAAAAGTTTCGTCGCAATTTCCTCGCAAAATTTGCGACCAACTTGCGAGTAAAACACATTCACTCCCTTATTACTAGCAAATCACTCGCAAATTAAGTACACTCGCAATTTACTCGCAAATTTTGCGACCAACTTGCGAGTAAAACGCATTCCCTCGCTTAGTACTAGCAAATCAGTCGCAAATTTGCGACAAAAAGTTTTTCCTCGCAAATCAGTCGTAAATTTGCGACCAATTTGTGAGTAAAAATTTTCCAAGCAAATTTGCGACTGATTTGCGAGAAACGCCATTCTCCTAGCAAATCAGTCGCAACTTCCACGCAAATTTGCGAGTGCAAGTTTTCCTCGCAAATTTCTCTCGCAAATTGCGTGTTTTCAGTTTTTGTATTGTGGATTTTTTCCAGTTTTTGTATTGTGGATTTGATTCGATTTAAGCGTCTTTTTGGGGGAAAATTTAGGGTTTAAGGGAACTCTGCATATCAGAAGAGTAGATAACTCTGCATATCAGAAGAGTAGATAACCAGATTTTCGAGATATATTGTGCATAACTCGTCAATATTATTCAGAATCCGGATGAGTAGCCAGTTTTTTACACTTCTCGGGATTCTCTCTGTCACTCATTTCGTGCACGACGAACGTACAAGTGGATTGTCTAGCTCAAAGCTCCCGTTCTTTCCTAAATGATTATATTTTTGTAGAATCTTTTTCTTTGCTTTCAGAGTGACTTTTTGATTATTGTGTGGTTGATAAAAAAATAGAAAAAATACCAAAAAATCTCTAACTTTCAAATTTTGGCAAAAAATCTCCAATTTCACTTAAGCCATTTTAATTCTCAACTTTTAAAATTTGGCTTTTTAAATCCCAAACTTTTGTTGACCAAACCAAAAAGAGCCCAACGAAAATCAACCGTTAAACCAAATTTAACTTCCGTTAAATACAAAACGACGTCGTTTTACGTTAAATCTAAAATAAAAAATGTTACTTAACTAAAAGTCAAACTCCCTACCTTGTATATAACACAAACATACATTACCAACTTGGCTAGTTAACTTTGCAGTACATATTTTCCCAAACATCAATATATCTAGTCGTTTTGATAACTCTCAAAAGGACGTCGTTTTACGTTAAATCTAAAATAAAAAATGTTACTTAACTAAAAGTCAAATTCCCTATCTTGTATATAACACAAACATACATTACCAACTTGGCTAGTTAACTTTGCAATACATTATTTTCCCAAACATCAATATATCTAGTTGGTTTTGCAATTCTTGACATTAGTTTAATAATTTAATAAATTGGTTAGTTTAATAAATTAATCAAAAAATAGTCTAATAATTGAATAATAAATAAATTAATTTTGAAATTCAATAATTTTAATTGGTTTAATAATTTGTAATTTACTAATTTATTAATAACATATATAGTCTTTTTCAATCTTTTTTCAATTTTTCGTAATTTAAAAAATATTTTATTTATTAAATTAATTGATTTATTAAATTATTAATCTAGATTTCTCAAATTATATGGAGATTTTTTGGCATTTTTTCCAATACTCTAGTAAATCAGTTAATTTAATGAACTAATAAAAATAAATTTCCTAATTAATTAAAATATTAATTTTTTGTAATTTTATTTATTAAATTAGTTAATTTTAAAATTACAAAATTTGAATTTTTTTAAATATAGTATATATCCCTATATATTATTAATAAATAAATTTATTTAATAATTAAATGAAAAATTAGTTTGAACCTCAGTAATTTTAATTAGTTTAATAATTTAATTAATATATAAGTTTTGAAATAATTTAATTATTAAATTAATTTAAATAACTGAGTTTTAAAAATAATTTATTTATTTTATTATTAAATTAATTTATTGAGTAAGTTATTAAACTAACTGATTTACTAAATTATTAAACTAGTTTACAGAATTGTGAAACTAAGTAGATATTAGATATATTGATGTGTGAGTTAACCATGTATGAGAAAGTTAACTAGCCAAATTTTTAATGTTTGTTGTGTTATATCTAATGTTGATGGTTCGAGTCTTGGTTAAATAATCTTTTTTATTCTCGATTTAACGTGAAACGACGTCGTTTTGATTGACTTTCATTGGACTTTTTTGGTTTGGTTAATGAAAATTTGAGATTTAAATGACTAAATTTTAAAAGTTGATGATTAAAATGATTTAAGTGGAAGTTGGAGATTTTTTGGTTAAAAATTGAAAGTTAGGTTTTTTTTTGGTATTTTTCGTAATAAGAAATGAAATAATATATTTTTCTATACATGACCAATCATTGTCAAACAATTATTATATACAACTTCATTTTTGGTCACGCGTATATAAGTAGACTCTCTCCCTAAGAAACGGAGCAAAAGAAAATCAAAAACCTCTTGGCCGGGAAAATAATTTCTCAACGACGATTCATCTTTCTCCTCTGTAACTCACATCAAAAATACCGTAACGATCTCTTCTTCTTCTTCGTTCTTTTCAGTTTTTGTATTGTGTATTTGATTCGATTTCGTCGTCTTTTTGGGAGAAATTTAGGGTTTAAAGGGGTTGGTGGAACCACGGCCGAGTGGGTTTTTAGAGGTTAAAATTCGACGGCGGTTTCCGATTTGCGTGGCCTTTGTTTTACGCTTCTTTCTAGAAAACTAACGGTGTTCGATTTCTCTTTTTGCTTTCGGCAGTAGTTTACAGAGCTTGCTACGGTGATGAAGAAAGACGCAATGCCCACCGTTTTACGGCTTGAACTACCGTCGGAATTACCAATTATTGGCGTAGAGCTTATCCCGAAGCTGGTTATTGCTCTGCCGGGTGTGCCCACCGTCTCCGATATACCGGCGTCTTCTCCGGTTGATGGTTTGTTCTTGAGTTACAAATGGTAAACGCCTTTCACTGTCTTGTAGAGTTTGTAGGCTTTTTTTTAGGATGTGATCTTGTTTTGGTTTCTTGGATGATAAAGAAGAACTTGGAATCTTAGATTGTACTCTCTGGGTTTGCTTCTGTAGGTATCGTGTAATGGCTAATAAGAATGCTATACCATGTCATGTGCATCCTTCAGAGCCATCGACTTTACAATGTCAGTACTGTGCAAATCGTAAGAGTCTCATAGCCAAAAGCTACCACTGTTCTTCAAAGTGCTATCAAGATGCGTGGGGATTTCATAAAGAAACACATGAGCGATCTAAAAAAGATGACAAAAAAGACTTGATCAGCCATAATCCCGGTGGCGCAACATTTTATCCTCCGAGACAGGAGTTTGAGGTTGGGAGTAACAGAGCATATACACCAACAGCTGAAGATGTTGGCTGCATTCTGAGGCTAGAGGTGTTTGTCGTATCTGCTGAGACTAGAAAGGTTTTGAGATCGGCGGATTCAATCTCGACAACTTATCGTGTTGTTGCATTCCCTACACCGATTCACCGTGGCTTGATATCTGCCAATGAAGTTGATGTGAAGGGCAATCCAGGATCTTTCACGGTCCTTTCGTATAATATCTTGGCTGATACCTCTGCCACTAGCAGTGTATATAGTTACTGTCCTCCATGGGCTCGTACTTGGACATACCGTAGACTGAACTTGCTAAAGGAGATTGTTGGTTATGGTGCAGATATAATCTGCCTGCAAGAAGTATGTAGTCTGTACATATTTCTTTTAGTATCCACTTATAGAGTTTCGTTCAGATGATCCATTTCTTAACTCCTTTATTACTCTTTGGCAGGTACAAAATGGCCATTTGGATGATTTCTTAGCTCCTGAACTGAAGAAACACGGATATGACGTTTGTTACAAGAGGAGGACTAGTGCGGCTCAAAGTAGAGAAGGAAGCACGATTGATGGCTGCGCAACATTCTACAAACGCGATAAGTTTAAGTTTGTTAAGAAATATGAGGTTAGAATCATTTTCCACAGGTCACAAAGTCTATATGTTTTTTGGGTGCTCCTACTAATGTGGACTGGAATCCAGATTGAATTCAACAAGGCTGCTCATGCTTTGGTTGAGGCTGCTATCCCCTGTAACGAAAAGCCGCTTGCTTCTAAGCGACTGATGAAGGTATCTCGAGAGTGCATTTTACATTTTAAACCACAGCTAACGTACTTGAGAGTTATTTTTCTGATAAAACTAATTCCAGTTTTTGATATGGCCTAGGATAACATTGCGTTGATAGTCTTTTTAGAACTGAAATCGGGTAATCAAGCCGCTGTTCCTTCTAAGAAGCGTCAACTAATCGGTGTGGTGAGTTTCTTCTCTTGCCATTGATCATTGTTAATTGCTCCAGGCTGTGTTATCTGCTTCCCTTGTTCCTTACATGGAAAGACTGATTGATTTGCTCATTTCCTTACAGGCAAACACACGTTTTGATGTTCAAGAAGACATGAAGGATGTGATTCTCTGGCATGTTAACACATTATTGAAAGCGATGAATAAATTAGCTGAGACTTCTAATGATGTGCCTATGATCATGTGTGGTGACTTCAACATGGTTCCTGGAAGGTACTCATTTTCCTCATTTTGATCTCAAATACTTCAAATGTTAATGATTACTGATTCCTGTGCCCTTTGCCTTTCTTTACAGTGCTCCTTATTCTCTTGTTGTAATGGGTAATGTTAACCAGCCGCATCAGGGTTCGTTGATCGACCCTTTTGGAATTTTGCAACCTCCGACTAAGTTGGCTCATCATTTGCGTCTGGTAAAGTTCATTACCGGTTTCTTTCAAGCTTTATGTCTCTCTTTATTTCTGGGAACTATGACTAAGGAAAAAGAGGATGAATGTACGCAGGTGAGTGCGTACTCTGCATTTTCGAGACACCCAACGGTTGCAAGGTTGGATAAGCACAAGAAGAACATATGTCTTGATTCAAAGGAGCCATTGCTTACAATTTGTACTGAAAATCACAAAGCCTGTCATGACTACATATTCTTCACTGGTTTGTTTGATTACATTTGTCTAATTCCATAAGCTTTTTTTTCCTTAATCAAAAGTAACAAAGGGTTTCGTTCTTTCTTTCAGGGCATACTCTGAGAGTAGAAGGCTTAATGGAACTAGTGGATCGTGCGGAGTTGTGCAAAAAGAAAGCTCTTCCATCTACAGAATGGTCTTCCAACCACATTGCGCTCTTAGCTCAGTTTAGGTGGGTCTTACCTTAGCTTAGACCCCAAACAACAACAAATTTGACTTTGCAGATAAAGCAGCTGATTAGGTCCTTTTTACATTTCTGATTCATGAGTCTGAATCTAGGAGACATTCTTTTGTCAATAGTTAAAAAAAAGAACTCATTTCGTCTATTGGTTTAGTCCTTTTGTATATCTTTTGTCCATGACCCTTTTCTTTTCTCATAGTGAAGAAAAAGAAGAGAAATTGGAGACTTTTGCCTAACAGAGCAAACAAAAATTGCAACAGACAAAGCTATTACATAGAATATTCAGCCAGAAGATCCAATACATTTGGAAATCTTTTTTACCAAGCATCGCCAAACCGGATTTTAATCTTTGGTAGTGCACGAGGCATGGATGCTAGAGAGTAGAGACACTACTCACTTAACCCGCCCTCGTGTAGTACCAAACATTAAATCCGGTTTAGTAGAGTCAAACATTTGAAAAGCAAATCGGGTTTCCGGTTAGCATCAAAACACTTTCTAGAGACTACTCACTTGACCTGCCCTTATCTGATATTGCTCAAGGCATTTGGTACCCCAACATCACACCCAAAATCAAACACTTTCTATGGAAAGTTACTCTAAAACCATTGCAAGTTCTGAAAAATTAAGACGACCACATATCATGTTGATCCTTGTTGTGCTATTGATGTTATCATATCGATTGATAAAAAATGGAAGCATCGATTTTTTTAGTTTTCACTTTTACCACTGAAAAGCATTTGGAAAGGGAGGGTGACTAGAAAAAGTAGGAAATATATTAAAAAAAAGTTTAAATATTAAATTAGAAATTTGTTTATTAGATTTTAAGTTATATTTGAGTCTTGTTGATTTAAAAATGTGGATAATGAGACGTGGGAAAAAATATTAGGGGATGTATTATACTTTGTTTATACTGAAATTGTATTAATTTTAATTAAAAAATGTAAAAAATAAAAACTAATTTCACAAGTGTAAAACAAAACAAAAAAACCATTTTGCTATTAAACCGTGTGCCTCGCGGTAGGGGTGGACACAAGGCAAGTACTTGCTATTTTAGGAATACTTAATACTTGACTTACCTTGTACAAGTAATTAAAATTTGGACTTGGTACATGCCTTGCCATATACGAGTACTTGTTGTTTCGAGTACTTGCTCAAAAATAACTTACTTGCAAGTTACTTGCCCCGTTCTATTACTTGCTACTTGCGAGTATTTGCAAATTACTTGCAAGTATTTACGAGTTACGTGCTAAATTATATTGTACTACAGGTGGACATTAGAGTTTTGTTTTATTTATTTTACTATGGATGAGCAGGGAAGTTACTCTAAACCACATATTTGTGTCTATTATAAAAAAGAAGAAGAGACAAGAGACACGAAACTCTCCATCTGAGAGTTTTATTTACTTCTAATACAAAAATTGAACATATTTTATCTAAACTTACACTTCCGAAATATATATTTTCTTATAGTCCAAGTGATATGTTTATTTTTAATCACTGTTCAAATAATATATCTGCAAGTATCTATCATGTAACATATAATATAAAGCCGGGTAACAAGTAACGGGTAATATCAAGCCGAGTATCTAAAATTTTTATGATACTTGTTACTTGCCTTGTACTTGCAAGTATCGAAATTATATGACTTGATACTTGACTTGATAGCGACGAGTACTTGAAAAATCAAGGCAAGTACGAGACGAGTCACGAGTACAAGACGAGTAACGAGTATTTGTGCCCAGCCCTACCTCGCGGCTATTTTCATCCTTCCAAAGCAGCTATGCTACAATGTGGAATTTGTGCAGAGATATCACATCTCTCCCAGCAAATCTATCACTGTTCAAAGAGTTGTTTTATAAGTGGGACAACAAGCATCAATATTTTGAAACCCGATCCGGACAGTGAACCGAATCATCTTCGGGTCACCAGGTTTTCAGATCGGTTTGGGTCGACCGCGGGTCAACATATTATTAAATATTTTATAATTATATTATATATTATTTTATAAAAATTAAAATATGCATATAAATTTTAAAAATTAATTTCTAACAATAAATAAAATGATAAAAAATGATAAATATGAACATTTTCTACAATACCTTGGAAATATGAAAAATAACCAAAATAATCTATTAAATCTTCTTTTAAAAATATTTCAGTTATATATTTTTCATTTTTTAATTTGAAACACATTATTTATTTATTTTATTAACACATAATTATTATGTATTAACTATAAAGTTTAGTGATTACAAAAAATAATATAATTAATATAATTCTTTTTAAAATATTTTTGAAAAAAGTCAATGTTTTTGGTTAAATAACCGGGCGGGTAGGTCACTGGATAACCCCGTGTCGCGGGTTTTTGGCGGGTTTTCCCAGATTTTCCGGGTGTTTGTCAAGCGGGTTTCAGAACTCAATCCGGATCGCGTTATTCACCGGGTCCCGAGTCAACTGGTCGGACCGGACGGTCCGGATCGGATTTCAAAACATTGACAAGTATTTACAAAACCTTCAAGTTTTTTTCATTGGCCTCTTCATCACATATATGCGGAAGATCCAAAATTTGTCGGGAATAACATGACATATAGATACAAGTTATTTGCATTTGTGTAACTATTGGGAGATCATGAGATCGACCTAGATAAAGATTTAGATTTGAAAATATTTAGAAAATATGCTAATATTATAGAATAGGAATTTTACTTTATAAGGAAATATATTATTTACATTTATGTTTATCTTAGAATAAGAAATTATATTTAGTAATTTATCTATATCGGCGATGTACATTGTAACTATTAGGACATCACTACTCCCAATATAAATAATGTAACTAGCAGAAAATTCGAATGGAAAAAATATTTGATCTTGATCTTGAAGATGCAGGAGGTGTGACAGTACCTGTGACAGTACTTGTGACAGTACCTGTGACAGTGAGGCGAGTGACGATATCACAGGTGCCGCCAGCAGCTCGAGATCTTGGATAAGGACGAGCTGGAGATTTTTTTGGAATAACAATATTTTCAGAAGATTTGAAGATCTAAATTATTGTGATTTGGAAAGGATATATTCCAAAAGATTTTGTTGGGAAGATAATCATGAATATATTTACTTTCTATATTTCATGATTATCTTGTTTTTCTAGGGTTTTTAATCTATGAGTATTAATAGATTAACAACATATGTCATTTTTCTTTGGACGTTTTCAGAGAGAAAAAGAACGAGAGCTTTGGGATTTTCGTTTCTGCTTTTGTAAGAAGCAAAAAGGTGAAAGACTCATGAACTTGGTATTCGGTTCTTGAGTAGTTTAGGCTAGAGATTTTCGTTTCTGCTTTTGTAAGAAGCAAAAAGGTGAAAGACTCATGAACTTGGTATTTGGTTCTTGAGTAGTTTAGGCTAGAGATTAGCAAGATAAGAGTATCTTGATCTTGCTATATTTTTTGTTCAAAAACTTGTATGGTTTTTTGAAAGAGATCTAGTAATATACTAAAGTTTTGTAGAGAAATCTATTGTTACAATCTTTGAATTCGTTCCTGTGATAGACACACACTTTCAAATCTGTGACAACTTATTGTTGCTAACTTGTTTATATTTTGTTTAGTTTGTATGCATATATTTTAGTTTTGATATTTTTAAAAGTTTAAATTGGAAATTCTTTTATTATTTGGTTAATTCAGCGTCATTTTTTGCTTTCACACGCACCAGTAGTAGGGGTGGACATTTTTACCCGAAATCCGGATAGCCGACACGAACCGATCTGAAAAATCTGAACCGAATCGGAACTGAAATTTACAAAACACCCAAACGAGTTTTAGAATTCTATACCCGAAAACCCGAAATCGAACCCGAACCGAACCGATACCCGAAAGTATACCAATTTAATTATATACTTTGTAATATTAGTTATATTCTTGTTTTAAATAAAATAGATATATAGAATTTTAGTTGTAAATTTAAATTACTAATAATTTTATGGATATTTGAAAAATACAGGTAAAAAATAACAAATTTGAACCTAATCCAAACAAAATTTCGGATAATTTGAGGTAATGTTCAATTCTAAGTATATTTTTTAGGATCAGAACTCGATCAGAACTCGATCTAAACTAGAAACGAAACCAAATTCAGTGTCGGTCCTGGTCTAAAGCTGGTAAAGCGCACAAAATTATCTTATAAATGTAGGGCATCAAAAAGTGACATATTGTCGTTTACAACTTACTGGTTAAGACATTCCTTTTATCAAATTGTAACCATGGTTCGAATCTTAGCACTTAATAAGTTTTTTAATCGGAATACCCGAACGCCCATCCTCTTTTCCTCGGCACCGGAAACAACGCTCTGCCACTTAATTATTTTCGGCAGTATGATTTGAGTTAAGGGTCCAATGAGCAATTACAACTTGAGTTGGATCAGATATTTATAGCAGTGGGCTTTAAAGACCAAAATGAAAATAAAGTTAATTGATGGAGGCCCCGTTCGTTTCCTCATTCAGCATGTTCAACCAGATGATCCATTCAGATGATTCATCTAGATGGATCATCTGAATGATGTTCGTTTTCATTTTTGTCCGCTCACCTGGATGATTCATTTGGATGATTCATCTGGATGCTCTGTTCGTTTGCTCATCCAGATGGATCATCTGAATGATTGTCATAATAAAAAGACTAAAATACCCTTGTTTTAATATAACCATAAAAGATTAAAATACCTTTGTTTTTTGTTTTGGCGGGAATTACGATATTGCGGTGTATAAGGAAAAAAAAGTAATTTTGCGGTTTTGGCAGGAAAACATGATTTACGGTTTTGGTAGGAAAATACGATTTTACGGTTTTAGCGGGAGAATGTGATTTTGCGGTTAAGGCGGGAAAAATACAATTTTACGGTTTTTGCGGGAAAATGTGATTTTGCAGTTTTGGCGAGAAAAAGTGATTTTGTTGTTTTGACGCGAAAATGTGATTTTAAGGTTTTCACCGAAATATATGATTTTACGGTTTTGGCGGGAAAACGTAATTTTGCGATTTTGGCGGAAAAATGTGATTTTGCGGTTTAGGCGGGAAAATATGATTTTACGGTTTTGGCGAGAAAACGTAATTTTACTGTTTAGACGGGAAAACGTGATTTTGTAGTTTTGGCGGTAAAACGTGATTTTACGGTTTTGGCGAAAAAATGTGATTTCGCTGTTTTGGCCGGAAAAATGTTATTTTGCGGTTTTTGGCGGGAAAATGTGATTTTGCGGTTTTGGCGGAAAAATGTGATTTTGCGGTTTTGGCGGGAAAAGTAATTTTGCGTTTTGGGGAAAAAAGTGATTTTGCCGTTTTGGCGGGAAAATGCGATTTTACGGTTTTGGTGGAAAAAAGTGATTTTATGATTTTGACGAGAATGTGATTTTGCGGTTTTTACGGAAAAATATGATTTTGTGTTTTTGGTTGAAAAATATAATTTTGGTTATGTGATTTAAGGTTTGACTCTAATTTTTCATTTTCCTTAAGGGTATTTTAGTCTTTTTGTGTTTTTGGATGGATCATCTCCATTCAAATGATCCGATTAGGATCATCCAGATTTTTTGAAAATTTGTGTGTATTTTACAAAGTCATTCAAATGATCCATCTGGATGATCCGTCTGGATGATGTTTAATTATGCACTAAACGAACATCATCCATATGGATCATCCAGATGGATCATCCAGATATATCATCTGAATGAGGACACGAACAAGCCCAGAATTAGTATACTTCAATTGGAAGAAAATGCAACTCACATTGGAACGACAAAGCTATTACGTTGTATATTCAGACAGAACATCACCGATACATTTGGAAATCTTTCGTACCAAGCATCGCCAAACCAGATTTTAATATTTCTTACTCCACGAGGGATGGATGCTAGAGACTACTCACTTAACCCGCCCTCGTGTTATACCAAACACTAAAATTCAGTGGCGGATCTAGAAAAATTATCTAGTGGGGTCAAAATAAAATTGTAAAGAAAAGTCATATATCGATAAAAACATCATCATAAAACAACATCTAAAAAAGTATCATAAAACAACATCAAAAGTTTCTCATAAAACCATATAAAAAAGTTTAAAACTACATTTTAGAGTTGTACCCTATGCTCACTCATATCCTGAAAATGTTTTACCACCATTTCGTTTGTAACTGTGTCGAGTACCTGTTTTTCGATAAAACAAACAAGACAGTCACTTAGAAACTGATCACCAATATGATTACGCGATGTCCTTTTCACAATGTTCATTGCCGAGAAGCATCTGTCAACGGTTGAAGTCGCAACGGGTAAAATCAAAGATAACTTCACAAGTCGATAAATCAAAGGAAGTGAAAGGTGTATCCTTGTCTCCACCATGACACGAGCAAAAGTTTCAGAGACATTGCAAAAGTTTCCTTCACATGAACAACACCGATAAATCTTTCTTTGATGATCCCATGTTTATCAACAAAACGTAAAACCAACGCCATTTGCTCTTTGCATGATACATCTGCAGATTCATCAACTAGCAAACCAAAGACAACATTATCGATTTCTTGAATAACAGACCTAATCACTTCTTCTGCAAAGCAATGTACACTATCCTTTTGAATTGGAGGAGACACCATTTGGTTGTTCTTGGGAGCATTATTCAGCATAACCTTTTTTATAGCTTCATTCTGTTTGGCAATATGTTTCACAAGCTCTAAAAAATTTCCTTGATTAGCCGACTCTTCAGATTCATCATGACCACGAAAAGCTAACCCTTGGTGTAACAAGAACCTAGAAGTATCAATTGAAGCATTCAACCTGATACGATACTCATTCTTCACAATATCAGTTTGCTTATGGAGAGAATGTTTGATGGATTGGCCTTTTCTCATCAAGTAGTCACACTTGCTTTTGGAATTATTGTGTAATCTATCCACATCACCGACGTGATTTCCCAATCTTTTGGCCTTGTTCCAACCACAAAAGCCCTCTGATACAAATGCTTCATTCCTACCTTGTTTTTCAACGTGATCTCTAAATAGATACCAACACAAACAAAAAGCTTCATCTTTCTTATGCTATACTCCAACCAACCACCATACTTATCAAACTACTGTGGATTAAACCGTCTTTGTAAATTTCCTATCTTTCTTTGTGGAAAAAATATGGCCACGAGGTTGACAAGGGCCTCTTGTCAAATACTTGCGTCTTACCTCATCTCTTTGATTATGATGATAATCCAATATTGGTTTTCTATGAGCCGGATCCCATGGCAAATCTTCCAAATCATCTTAAGGTGGTGGAGATTTTCTTTTTAAATATCGATCCATTACTTTTGAATTCACCTACAAAAATTATAAAGAAGAATTACTTTGTATCACAATAGTAAAATGATTGTCAAAAAGCAAAAACTAAAATATTTAATATGTAAAAAAATTACCTAAAATTGAGAAAAGCTTCTCACGAAAACGAAAGCTGAAACCGTTCTCTGTAAAAGAACAATCTTCAAATAATAATTTTATTCTTTAGGTTATTTTTTTTTGTTAACAAATCATATAATTGGACTGGTTTTGGACCTACGTTACATTTAGCATATTATTAAGTTTCTTTTACACTTTTAATTATTGGGCTAAATATTATTTTTAGTTAGTGGTGTCAAGAGTTGGGGTCAAACATAAAAATTTAGTGGATTCAAATTCATATATATTTAAACTTTTCATATTACAAATAATTACAAAATTTTGCTAGTGCAATTGTACCCACACGATTCAATGTGCCTCTGCCACTGGTTTCTAGTTAGCATCAAAACAATTCCTAGAGAATACTCACTTGACCAGCCCTTGTCTGAATCCTCTCATATTGCTCAAGGTACACCCAAAATTATGCACTTTCTGTGGAAGTTGGCTCTAAACTATTGTAAGTTCTGAAAATTTAAGACGACGACATATCCATACGCATGACCAAAACCAAACCGTAACCGTATTTCAGACCGTAATCGTTACGTTTTCAAATCGTAACTGTACCGTAACCGTATAAAATGGTAACAACCGTAACCGTAAACATATATTAGTTATAGTCAAAAGAAATTTTTAGCCATAACCGTTAGTTAACCGTAACCGTATTTAAACCGTCGGTTACCAATGAGATTCTACCGTAAAATTGTAGCCATAACTATTTTTTAACAAGAATTTTATATAGACATATATTTTACGTGGACTGTATTAATAACAATATGCAAGAACTCTTTTATACGACAAAAATTGATCGATACCATTATTTTTATAGTTCAGAGTTCCTATCTCTTTTAGGAGTATAAGGATATACATCATATATTTATTCATCTTATAAAAGGCAATCAAAATTCAAATTCATTTAAAAAAGCCAGCAAATCTTAATAAAAACTCCAATTTTTTTTAATGTAAACAAGTAAAATAAAAATGTTATCTTTAGATTTAATATTTAAATTTCCAAACACAATTTATTATTATTATTATTTATCTTATTAAAAGAGAAGACATAGACCTTTTCATGTGTGATTTTTTAAAATAAACATATTTTAATTTTTTTATTAAATGTATCTAATAAATTAAAATAACTCTAATTACTCATTTACATATTCCAACAAACGTATTAGAATATTCTAATATTCTTTTCATTTAAACACTATCAAAATTATAAAGAAACACAATTTAAAATCATCAATTTTCAGCAAATTTAAATATAGTTTGTTCTCAAATTTAAAATAAATCCATAAATTTTAAAATAATTATATTACAATATTATTATTTTCTAAATAACATTTGTTACAAAAATTCAAAAAAACTTATAAAGTGATAAAATTTAGAAAAATCTATAAATAATTTATATAAATTATAAAAATTTAAGTTTAGTCATCTGATGTTTTTAAATACTCTAATGAGTTTTATTTCACGGTATTTCGGGAATTGAATATTATCCGAACTGAATTCACACGAGTATCCGAGAAAATCTGAAAGTTCAAAAGTCTCAAATCTAAACCGAACCCAGAATTCGATATAACTGAAATTCTAAAAGTTTTGATTCTAAACTCGAATCTGAAACTCAAAATAACCGAAAATTATAAACTCGATACTCGAAAAATCTAGACATGATTAATAATGTATAAAATTATTAAAAAAATTCGCGCGATTGCGCGTGTCAAAAGTCTAGTTATTATTAAGTTAGCTAATTTTATTTATTTTATGGAAATAATTTGTGAAATATAGTAGTAGTTAAAATTATTATCCATATCTTAATTATCAGATAACCGTAACCTTACCTAACCGTAATCGTTTAACCGTAACTGTAATTAACCGTAAACATTTTTAACCGTGTATTAAATGATTAAGTTAAGGTTAAACAATTTTTTTAACAGTAACCGATGGTTAATCAATCTTAACCATAATAACCGTAACAGTGGTCATACCTACATACCCATACCCATGTTGACCCTTATTGTGCACGATGTTATCATATCGATTGATAAAAACTAGAAGCGATTGATTTATTTTAGTTTTCACTTTTGGCAGTGAAAGGAATTTAGAAAGGTAGTGGGTCTAGAAAAAGTAGGAAAGATATTTAAAAAGTTTAACTATTAAACTAGGGAAGGTCCGCATTATGCGCGGGATTTGGTTTACATTATATTGGTAAGTTATCTGTTTATGCGATGTTTGTCAAAAATGTTTGTTTGCTTGTTGTTTTTAATTTAGCGCTTCTAGTTTGAGTGTGCAATGTGTGAAGAGGAACCATTCTAAACTTGGATGCAATATCAAATGATAAGGTGTTTAATTTTAAATATGTTTCAATACACATAACGTTTTAAGATTTAACCACGAAAATGTTGAGTTCTCTAACGAATCATCCTTGTTTAGGTTGGCAATGTTTTTGAGTCGCCCTTGATATTCTCGGTGATCCTTGATTGACTTCTCCATGCAGTCAATATCTCGTTCTCCTCTTTGTAGATCTTGCATTCCATAATCTACAAGAGGTATTGAATGTTTTGTTAGTTTGATATATGTAACTATTCATTTGTGTAGCATTGAATGTGGTATTATATATCTTGTTTATAAGTATATGTTTTTTTGACTATTTATTTATGGATTTAGATTTGTGTACCTTATCTTCTCGGTAGTCCCCTATAAATTTCTTCGTAGACGATGTTCTTCACACTATCTTTTTGTCCCTCGTGCTCTTGTAAGATTTGTAACCCTTGGGAGGTTGTGACCCTTGAAAGTGCGACATAAAGTTGTCCGTGACTGGAGACTACTATAGGCAAGTATAAGAGGACTTTTTTTTAAGCTTTGGTCTTGGTTTTTGTTTATTGTCATCGCGTAGCAAACTCTGACTGGGAACTGGTGTCTACGTAGTGTGAATGGATGGTTTGATTTAGTTGGTGAGAGAATAATTCTGGGTATTAGGACCTTTTGCCCGACATTTGTCCCTGTGATCACTTGCCCTTCTATTACTCTGTCTCCTAGTTGTGTGATTGTTAACTTGTACCATTACATAACCCTTCCCTATGGTTTAAGTTCCTTAGCAGCATAATTAGGACGCCGATTTTGGGCTTCAGCTTATGTTTTGGGACGCCTGGGAACTCTAAGGAGTTCAAATACTCTGTAGGGTACATTGCCCCATAATCCTTACCTACTATTTTGGCTATCTCGTAGCTATCTGTGCTCAGATATTCTTTTACTTCCCCAGCGGCCTGACTGAGCATGTAGTCGTTGATCTCATCAACTGTTTCATTCCTTGGAGTTAATATAGCATGTTTTGTGAATTGTTCCCCCTGGGTTACGGAGGAGCTGCTTGAGGATAGTGATGCCGCTGCTATTTTTGCCAATGGGTCCCCAGTGATATCCATGAAGAATTCTTGCGGAGCAGAAATCAATTCCCCATCGCCATTGTCTATTGGATGCGATGTTTCGCTTACTGGAGCGGTGCCATCTCCAACACCAAGTAACCATGACGCAAATCTTGTTCCTGATTGATGTAACCTCATGTTTTACTATAGTGTTAAGATTTGACACTGCCCCCATAAATACGATTGGCTAATATATGCCAACACTGTGTCAGCTCTTGTTCCTTGTGGTATGACTGACAAAATCTGGCGGAAGTCGCCTCCAAGTAAAATTGTTTTCCCTCCAAATGGTTTATCATTTGCTGTTACATTTTTTTTCTGAGAGTATGTCTCTGAGGGTTCTGTCAAGCGCCTCGAAGGTGTGCTTGTGTGCCATGGGGGCTTCGTCCTAAATAATCAGTTCTGTCTTCGCCAACAGTTGTGAGAGCATGGTTCCTCTTTTTATTTCTCACATTGAGTCTTCAGTGACATTGAGGGGTATTTTAAACCTTGAGTGGGCTGTGCGACCTCCTGAAAGGACTAAGGCTGCTATACCTGAAGATGCTACCGGGAGTATAAATCTGTCGATCGAGCGTAACTTTGAGATGATTGTGCGGTAGACATATGTTTTTCCAGTACCTCCTGGCCCGTAAAGGAAGAACAACTTGCCGAGCTTCTTGTTGACTGAGTTCATAACACCTTCATATGTGTCCATCTGCTTTTTGTTAAGGGTGGTAGATAACGCGTCGTGGTTTTTTTTTCTGCCACAATGTTGTATTGTAGCTCTTGTGTCCACATGCTGTTTTTCAAGTTTTTTAAGATGTTCAGACTTGGTGCAGACATTTTAGTAAAGTCTGATAACGACTTATCATGTAAGTGCAAAAGTTTTTCCACTTCTATCAAAGTGTATTCTTTCAAATTTTCTTCACGTAGCTCTAGCTCTTCGAACCAGAAAGTCTTCCGTTTTTTGTAAAGAATATCCTCCGACAACATCTTCTAGCAGTGGTTCCATAGTTTTTCTGACTCTACAACTTCACAATATATAAGGATGAGCACAAAGAGGTGGCAGAGTTGGTGTGTTGTTGCCCACTGATTAGCTTCATCCATTACATGAAACCATTCTTTATCATTATCCAATAATCCTCTTGCAATGCATGCGTCCTTAAAGGTTGATTTTCTTTCCTTATTAAACGTTAGAATATCTTCGTAACATGTTGGGCCCTCAGTGAAATTCAGTAATATTCGAAGATAATAGAGCTCCCCAGCAGCTGGGTGGATGTTAACTATTTTTCCAATTGATCTCCCACGCTTACGTTTATGCCAAGCTTTGGTATCTTGATCCCATACATAGAAAAATCTCGATGTATGTTAACTTTCTTGCCTCAACGTCATGTTCTTTTAGCTCCATCCACCCGGTGAACATCGTTTTGTCTATGCCCATTTTTTGCAGGACTCGTGCAAGGTCATCAGTGTCTTTGTACGTGATTGAGTGTTGATCTGCCAAATGGATAATTAGCTTTTGAACGGACAATTTTCTTTTATGGATGTGGAAAGCAAGAAGTCGCCACATTGCTTCGCATGTAGATAAGAAACGGGCACCTAGAAATTCTTTGATCTCATCTCGGTGTTACACTTCACTGGTACTCCCATCTGTTTCCGCTGATTGTGTTCTTCCTTTTTCTATCAAAATGGTTGCTTTGTCAACCCTTTTTGTTATGTACTTGAAGAGGTACTTGATGGCATTTCTTGTGTTACACCACTCAACGTTAATATGAGCTTGGTACTTTTTGAGGATCTCAAGATTATGCGGAATAACGTAGCGGTTGTCTAGTTTTATCCCTCCTTTTGTAGCTAGACTGTGTTGGTTCTGCATGCGGCGGTATATGATGTAGCCGTTTTTGTCAATGGTCGTTTCCATTGTAAATTGCCGCAGATATTTTTTTGTGCATACATTCTTCTTCATGCATGGGGATTTTGGCCTTTGTACCCCACATGGACCATGCATTATGTGTTTCTGCACGAGCTCAAAGCCTTATGGATCTTCTTTCTTGTTTGGCATCTCAGCGCATACAATTTGGTTGATTTGCTCAGCAGTGGGTTTTTTTGGTGCTTTGTTGAGCCATATCAGGATATGAGCATGAGGAAGGCCACACTTTTAGAATCCTATTATGTGAAGTGCTACAATGGTTAAATTTTAAGCTTTAGTTTTTGAAGTCTTAGTAACAAGGGAACAAAAAGTTTAGACGTTTACCTGCAATGTGTGGATTGAAGAATGTGCCGCATTCGAGATCTTTTAATAGTTCGTTGAGCCTCATTTTGAATACGCGACTCTCTATGTCTGGTCTTTAATTTCTTGATGATCCACTGTATGTTTCTAGATGGTCCTTTATCTCTCTCCAGTTTGGATTTGCCGTCATAGTGATGAATAGTGTTGGGTTTTTGTATGCGCGACATATAGCCATTGCGCTGTGGTATTTTTCGATCATGTACCTCGGGCCACCTCTAAAACTAGATGTCAGTATTATTCTGGAGTCATGCTTCTTAGCTTCAGTGTCCCCCTTACTCACGGCATCGAAGACATTGTTGTACAGATCTGCCCTTAATTGGACTTGGTTATCTTTAGCCCACCGTAACCGCTCCTACTCCACTGTGGTGTATGCGTCGACAATATATTGGTGAAGTAAGCGTCCAGCCATTATAATTATCATACCTTCATTTAGGCGCGTTTGGATTTGGTAGGCATATAAGTCACGAATACTAATAAATGTCCGCTTTGATTGTCCTGGTTGAGTTATGGCATGAGGAATCTCTGCGTGGAATCCATATTCTCTGTATGGGAATAATAGTGGGATATTGTAAGCTCATGAACAGTGGGTGGTCATCTCTAATTTGTTGCAAGTGTGTTGATTCAAGTTCCACAACAACGTTTTTGTAACCAGTTGTTGCAGAAATATCACCTACTATCAGTCCAACTACCTCCCCGACCTCTGGTAGATCATATGGCTTTCTTTTTGATTTCTGGCCAATAATTCTTATTATAAGATCTTTGATATCGTTCGCCTTGAACCGGTCTCTCACTTTTCGGAAGAATTTACATAGACAATTGTGTTCATCAACATCTTTATTAGGCCTTCAATTATTTCTTCACGTAATTCCCCTCCGGATGTCCTCATATACATCGTGTTTAAACGATTGTGAACCTCGTTCTCTGTGTCTACAATATACATTTGTAGGTGCTTTGGCGGTTGGCCTGGAATAGGAATTAATGATCCGATGCGGTGGTAATTTTGCCCATGTATTCTAAAGCATGGTGGGCCATTTCCTGTTGAGACAGAGTGATCTATTTTCCCTCAGATGGATGTCATTGTCAATATAAAGTTGTAGATATGTTGTAAAGCACGAAATGACAGATCCTTCATGAGTTGTTTAAGATATGAGGGAGACTCTCTTAGGGGGGGGGGTAGCTTAACATGTCCTTGCTGACAACATATTGTGAAAAAGGGTATCCCTGTTCTACTATCTTTGCCAGTTTTTCAGAATACCAAACTAAGGCGTTACAAAATGTGCATTGGATGATTGAATTTTCCTTTGCCATTTTCTCTGTAACATTTCAGTGTTGTTAATTAGCAGGATAAAGATTTAACTGTAACTATGTGTCACCAATTCTTGTATCTTTCAGTAGCTTCTTCTCTAGTTTTGAGAGTTGTTGTTGGCTTATTGAAGCCTCACCTGCTTTTGGAATTGTGATTTTGGTTAATTGGTTTGTTGTTTGCTTATGGAGTCAAATTATTGTAGGTAAAGCTAATTTGTTATTAATTTATCTGTAGATTGTTTTGATGCTCGTCTTGACATTATTATTGCTCGTCTCATGCTTCTCGCATTTTTTTGGTGAACTGCGAAAGTATATGGCTATTGATTAGTTCTAATAGTTGTTTATTGTATTTGTAGTTGTCGTTTAAGGTTTAGAAGTTACCTATGTCAGAGTAGCGATCACATTCGCCTGCAGTATTTGAAATCGTTAATATGTTTTTGTTAGAAAGTAGTTATTATTTGTTTTCATGGGTTTAGTGTTGTTCCAAATTCATGCATCCATTAAGTTTTGAAGTATGAGTTGTGAAGTAAACTTACAGTCGTACAAAGCTATATTCTGTGGTGGGTCCTTTGTACATCTTCGTTGAGAGGTTCCTGCATTCGGTAAATTTCATAGTATGATTTAGGGTTGTTGGTTCCATATTTTTGGTTGAGTAGGAAATAATCTTCTTAGCTAACCTCTTTGTAATGATTTTTTCCCCTTCGCCAATGGCTTTTGTTGTACATGTTGGTGTTTGGTTGTACCATTGCAACTTTTCCATATGTTTGTAAGCCGAATTGTTATTCTCTTTGTTTGAAGAATAGTTTTTCGTCGCAACCTCATGTTCTTGTTGCGTGTTGTAGTGTTAATATTCAAATTATATTGATGAACATTGTTGGTGTTCATTTTTTTTTTTGCGTATTAAAAGGAGTATATCGGTGGACGTACCGATTTTTGAGCATGTGTGACAACCACCTATATTATGGATATTAAAAAAAATAGTTAAGTTAGCTTTAATATATATATTTTTGTAGGTGTTGTTAGCGAACTTACAACAGTAGTACACGTGCATAGGTTGCAACTGATCTTCTTTGTCTGTTGCCAAACCTGCACTTGAAAAATTTAGTATGGAAATCTGAACGTCTTATTACAACATTGAAAATTGCTATGTTTACTATATTGATTGTATTACTGTTTTCCTAAGTTTGACAAACAACAAAGGTAAGTTATTTATGTTTTAGAAATTTCGGTTTTGTATCTTATGTTTTGTGTTATTACACTTTATTCTTTATAGTAGGTTTAGAAAGAGTATTTTTATATGATCAGTAGCAATATAATTTAACCTTTAAGTATAATGTTCTTTCATTTATAAGACTTTTTTGGTGATAGAAAGACAAACAATATAATCCTTCCCTTCATACGTATTAAAATGGTTTTCAAACTTCGTACTATTAATCAAGACACTCTCAAACTGGAAACAGAGCAGAATACAGAACGCAAAACAGAGGAGAAGGAAATGGTCAACAACAGGCTTGGACTTTCTCAGCAACAAAACATGGGCCGAATTATTAGAGAATCAGCCAAGCCCATCAACACTTCAAAACCCAACAACACTCATGTTTTATCTTCTTCCTCTAACAACGACAAAATAGCAGAGAAGGAAGATAAGAACGTTGCAGGTCGTACAAAGGAGAAGAACAGCTGGACGATTGATACTCATAACCGTTTCAAGATGCTCGACAATCCAGAGGCTATAGCAGTCTGACACTTGCCAGTAGATTAAGGAAGGATATTGTGTATATATTGACTAGTATTGTAATCGGAGAAATTGCAGTGAGTAAAGATTACAAATTTGTTATCATTTTCTGAGTTTCTACTCTGCTTTCATGGTATCAGAGCCATGGAAGGTGCTCTTGAACCTTATTCATACCCTGTTCTGAGCATTTCAAATCGTGTCACAGTAAAGCTCACAGAGAGGAACTACATACTGTGGAAATCACAGTTTGAAACCTTTCTAGCTGGGCAAGATCTCTTGGGTTTCGTCAATGGTGCTTATCCTAGACCTTCTGTCAATATTTCGATTCCTCATATCGACGGTCAAAACAGAGAGGTTTCGAATCCAGAGTTCCAGCAATGGTGTCGATCCGATCAAATCGTTAAAGCTTGGCTCTTGGGCTCTTTTACGGAGGACATCTTGAGCTTAGTGGTCGGCGCGTCTTCATCTTCTGAGGTATGGAATACTCTGGCCAATCACTTTAACAGAGGCTCTTCTTCTAGATTATTTGAGCTTCAAAGGAAGCTTCAAACGGTTTCAAAGGGAGAAAAATCAATGAATAACTACTTGAAGGAGGTGAAATCGATATGCGACCAGCTGACCTCTATTGGGAGCCCGGTTACTGAGAAGATGAAGATCTTCGCCGCTCTCCATGGTCTGGGACGTGACTATGAACCGATTAAAACAAGTGTCGAAGGGTCGATGGACACATATCCAAGCCTGACCTTTGAAGACGTTGTTCCAAGGCTTACTGGCTTTGCAGATCGATTACAGTCCTACGAAATGGCTCCAGTAGCAACCCCTCACCTTGCCTTCAATGTATCAAAGGTGAGTAACCATAATGAGTACTATGGTAACAATCAAAGAGGCAGAGGTTACTCCTATGGAAGGTTTAGAAATGGCCGAGGCAGAGGCATGTTCTCAACTCGTGGTCGCGGATTCCACCAACAAATCTCCTCTCCTTCAAGAACTGACAGTATCTATGGGGATGATACTCGACCTATCTGTCAAATTTGCGGCAGAACAGGTCATGTAGCCTTAAGGTGCTGGCATCGGTTCAATAACAGTTACCAACCTGAGGACCTTCCCACTGCTATGACTGCTCTCAGAATTACCGATGTTTCAGATAGCTCCGGACAGGAATGGTTCCCTGATTCGGGCGCTACGGCTCATGTAACCAGCTCTACGCAACATCTCCAGCATGCACAACCCTATACAGGAACCGATACGGTTATGATGGGGGACAGGAACTTCCTTCCGATTACACACACATGCTCCACAACACTGCCGACTAATTCAGGTACTCTTCCTCTTCTCGATGTACTTGTTTGCCCGGATATCGCTAAATCACTTTTGTCCGTATCAAAGGTTACTCGAGATTATCCTTGTTGTGTTGAGTTTGATTGTGATAGTGTTCGTATAACTGATAAGGCAACCAAGCAGCTTCTAGTTCAAGGAAGCAGCCGTGATGGTCTATATTCGTTGGGCAAGCATGGGGAACAAGCCTTGTATTCTGTCCGGAACAACAATGCTAGTTATGACGTATGGCATATGCGGCTTGGTCATCCTAATGCTCAAGTCCTTCAGCATCTTTCAACAAGTAAAGCTATATCCATTAATAAAGGATCAAAGACTTTGTGTGAACCATGTCAACTTGGCAAAAGTTCGAGACTCCTATTTTCTGCTTCTTCTTTTGTTGCTTCGAAACCTTTGGAAAGGATCCACTGTGATTTGTGGGGACCTTCGCCTCGGAAATCTGTACAAGGATTCAGTTATTACGTCATTTTTATAGACAATTTCTCTCGTTATTGCTGGCTATATCCGTTGAAGCATAAGTCGGATTTTTACAATGTCTTTTTACTCTTTCAAGCACTTGTTGAAACTCAACTTCAACACAAAATTTTGAGTTTTCAGTGTGACGGAGGAGGTGAGTTCACGAGTAAACAATTTCTTAATCACCTACAACAAAAAGGGATCCAGCAGCTCGTGTCCTGCCCGTATACACCGCAGCAGAACGGCTTGGCCGAACGGAAGCATCGGCATATCATCGAGCTAGCTCTCTCTATGCTGTTTCAAAGTCGAGTACCGCAGCAATATTGGGTAGAAGCTGTGTTCACAGCGAACTTCCTAATCAATCTCCTCCCCACCTCTGCTCTGCCATCCGAATGCAGCCCTTACGAAAGGCTCTTTGGCAAAGTTCCTGACTATACATCTCTCAGGACTTTCGGCAGTACGTGCTTTCCGACACTAAGAGACTACACCTCAAACAAACTCGAGCCAAGGTCTCTTAAGTGCGTGTTCTTAGGCTACAATGACAAGTTCAAGGGATACCGATGCTTATTCCCACCTACTGGTCGCGTTTACATTAGTCGCCATGTCCTTTTCGATGAGTTGTCGTTTCCCTTCTCTGATTCCTATCAGCAACTGCTGCCTAAAGAAGCTAACAATTTGACATCAGCTTGGTATAAAAGCTTCACCCTCCAACCAGAATCTCAACAAGAAGACAGAGACCAACCTGAACCAGTTAATCCGCAGCAGCCCCTGTCCACACCTTTGGCCGTAGCTCCTGTCTTACCACTACCTTCAGAACACGTTATAGCTCCAACCGTGTCTAGTGAGGCGTCTACTCCTTGTGAATTACAAAGTCCTGAGTGTACCACGGACATCGAACCCGATCCTATAGGCAACAGCTTTGTTTCTTCACAAGGCAGGACAAACACACCACAGAGCACGTCTCTAGGCAGTGACAACAATCCATCATCGGCCTCATCAGCTCATTCACCCAATACAGGTACCTCTGTCTCTATCTCTGCATCTAACGCTCAACTACCATTATTGAGTGCAGGAACATCATCATCAACGCAGCATTCAATGATCACTCGATCCAAGGTTGGGATTGTTAAACCAAACCCGAAGTATGTACTCTTCTCACAACGAGTCTCATACCTGGAACCAAAGACAGTGTCCGCGGCTTTAAAGGACGATGGCTGGACAAATGCCATGGGCGAAGAGATGACTAATTGCAAAGAAGCATTTACTTGGTCTTTAGTACCATATGAGCCACATATGAATGTCATCGGTAGTAAATGGGTATTTCGTACAAAGTTGGATGTCGACGGCACTCTCGATAAACTCAAAGCGCGATTGGTTGCTAAAGGCTTTCATCAAGAAGAAGGGATCGACTACTTGGAAACGTACAGTCCAGTCGTCCGTACTGCCACAGTCAGATCGGTTATTCATGTTGCGACACTCATGAATTGGGAATTAAAACAAATGGACGTCAAACACGCCTTCCTCCATGGCGACTTAACGGAGACAATTTATATGACTCAACCGGCGGGTTTCGTTGACAAAACCAAGCCGGATTATGTGTGTAAACTACACAAGTGCTTGTACGGGCTCAAGCAATCACCTCGGGCATGGTTCGATAAGTTCAGTACCTATTTACTCGAGTTTGGCTTCCTCTGTAGCTCCCACGATCCATCTCTCTTCGTCTACTGTCACGGGACTGATCTGATATTCTTATTACTATATGTTGACGATATGGTACTTACGGGGAACAACTCAACAACGCTTAACAAACTTCTCTCTGAGCTGAATTCACAGTTTCGAATGAAAGACATGGGCAGAATGCATTACTTCTTGGGCATTCAAGTACACTATCATCAAGGGGGACTCTTTTTGTCTCAACAACGCTATGCTGAAGATCTCCTAATCCTTGCTGGCATGAAAGATTGTGCCCCTGTTTCTACACCTCTTCCGCTTCAATTAAACAAAGTCCCTGCTCAAGACCAACTCTTCAAGGATCCTACTTACTTTCGGAGTCTCGCGGGCAAACTTCAGTACCTTACACTTACGCGACCTGACATACAATTCTCCGTGAATTTTGTTTGTCAAAAAATGCACTCGCCCTCTATTGCCGATTTCAACTTGCTCAAAAGAATTCTGCGGTACATCAAGGGGACATACACCATGGGAATCTCGTTTAATGCTCATACGAACAATCAACTTCGAGGCTATAGCGACAGTGATTGGGCCGGATGTAGCATTACACGAAGATCAACCGGCGGTCTGTGCACTTTTCTTGGACAAAATCTGATTTCATGGTCCTCTAAGAAACAGGCCACAGTCTCCAAAAGCTCTACCGAGGCCGAGTACCGAACCTTGTCGGAAACAACTTCTGAGATGAAGTGGATTTGCTCCATCCTACGTGATCTTCATATTCCTCTACCAGATACCCCTAAGCTTTACTGTGACAACTTGTCTGCCATACATCTCTCCGCGAATCCACGGTTTCACAAACGCACCAAGCATTTTGAAACCGATTATCATTACGTTCGGGAGAGAGTCGCACTCGGAGCTGTGATTGTTAAACACATACCATCACATCTCCAAATCGCCGACATTTTCACTAAATCCCTGCCCTTTGAAGTGTTTGCCTCTCTCCGGTTCAAGCTTGGTGTCGATGTCCCACCCACACCAAGCTTGAGGGGGACTATTAATCAAGACACTCTCAAACTGGAAACAGAGCAGAATACAGAACGC
>OVAN01001785.1:0-23960 GCA_900406275.1 Anastatica hierochuntica
GACTAGAACTAGACCACAACCCCTAAAGAAAGCATAGAAAACACCTAGTGTATCGAGCAAGCAAACTACCAGACAAGGTGGCTACTGCTCCCATCTGTCACAACCCCGTCCCATACCAAGGATGCTCCAGATGGCTTCGCCAAAACGGTTTTCAACTGACTCAGACTCATACTCATAGACGCTTCTATTTTAAACAAAGTTTTTCCTAGACAACTAGTAAACACATGCCTCTAGACTTGGTGTCAACTTTCCCCCTCGCAGCCATAACCAAATCCCAGTTTACACATCATCGGATCCAATCATGCCTCAAACAGTCTCCCACAGAACCTGCAGCAACCAGGGCCAGTGACCGGACTTACATTTACATTCCCTCCGAAAAACTGGTATGTCCGGACTCAGGGCTTTCTTTTTAAACCCGCCACTCCTCTTGCTTATGTAGCTCAACTGACGGACCATCCCGTGCAGTCTCTTGACCTCAACTAAGAGTCTCACCTAACGGGGGACAGTACCATCTCGCGCTGTCTCTTGCCTACCCGGCTCACCTAACGGGGGACAGTAATTGCCCTCTACCGGTGACCTCTTTCCCCCGATAGAGACAATCTCCGACTACCGCCGCAACGGTACTACACCAAGGCAAGGGGGGAGACACCCACACGCTTCAGGATCCTACAGTAGGCTCCACGCCCACTGGAGGAGACTATCCATCATGGATCACATTTTCATGCACCTCTAACCTAAGTCTTTTGGTGAAATTCTCAAGCAATTGTCATTTTACCCTATTCATCTTAGGACTTAGGTTTGCAAGACTCTCTTTCCTAGGCTCGACTTAGCGACCTACAAACAATTGCAATTAGGCGTATAGGACTTTATAACATAACAATACATAATATGTACACTTATTCGTGCTGAAACTTATAGCTCGACACTGGCCGATACTCTAACCCTAATCTAACGAAATTAGACAGATAACGAGGGAAACGGGGACGAGAACTCCTCACCTTGGCCACAATGAAGAGACGACTCTAGAACCACTGACTGTTGACCCTCCTTCGGAGCTTTTACCCCAAGATGATCCTTAGTTATCCAGCTTCTCCTTTGTCGATCCTCCGTCTGAAAAGGGACCTAGAATAGGAACCCAAATCAGACCTTAAACGGGAACCTACCAGAAATGGAAATTTACTACTTATGGAAGCCTGCCATAAATAGAAGTTACCCAAAAGGAAACCTGCCCGAAAAGGAAAGTTACCAAAAAGGAAAACTTGCCCTAAAAGGAAACTTTCTAAAAAGAAAACTTACCAAATATGGAAACCTGCCATATTTGGAAACTTCCCGGGCCAGGGAAACAACGTTCTCGGAAACGTTTCAGTTCATCTTCAACTCTCTGGAATCCTTAAACTCGAGCTCTTCCACTGCCTTTTTACGCGGACAGATTCGCTGCACCAACTTCCAGGACGCAATTCTCCACTCTTATGAACCCGAACCCGGTATTTATTTTACCGATGGATTCATATGAGTCCCTAAATCGGTTCCACAAAGAATCAGCTCCAAGAACAACTTTTAACCCAAACAAAACCGAGATACATTCTGACCAACGTTTTCTGGAAAACTGACAGATTCACAGCCGAACAAAAACGAAGCTACAACTCGCAAACTAACCGTTCAATTGAAGATCCGAACGGTCAGATTAAAGCACTGGACGTCCTCTGTCCATAGCCGCCGAGCATGATTCGATCAGACGCCGCTTGCTCACGGAATCTTCCTTTGAACATTGACTGGTCGCGATCGTGATCTGATCCCATAGTCCTCGGTAGAAAATCAATAACTTTTAGAATACTCAATGAAATCACGCTTTACAAAATGGAAAATGACAGTCTGCGAGCCCACTACCTTCTATTAAAATTTCGCCGACGATCAGAGATGGGTTGTTCGGCCGTTTTTTCGTTCTCCCACGGTATGTTCTTCTGATTTCTGCGGAGACTGCATAACACTCATCTTCTTTCTTGGTTTCTCTCTTCTCCCCATGGATGTTGGACTCGAAATTTCTTTGTGGGTTTCTCTTTTCTGCTAGGCTCGACGGTTGGAGGAGATTAGGAGTAAAATAATTAGCTTTTAGGTTAGATTAGGCTTAAATAGGGTAGGTTAAGGGTGATTTCTTGTTTTCTTTTAATTGAACCGGTTTTTTTGAAAACCGGGTATTACAATTCTCCCCTTCTTACAGAGAATTCGTCCCAAGTTTTGAGGATTGTAACACCTGAGCTCTGGACAATTGATATATCTGCACATGTGTCTGGTCGAATGTGGCAGGAAACATGCTTGGTCTTTCCTTTGACCATCCTTAGTTCCAGGTCTCAACTCTCTCCCACTTAGTTTCCGACTAAGTTCCGAAGTGTCCTTATTCGGGTAGAGGGCGGTTGTACATTTCCTTATGTACCAGAGATGTCTTTTCTCTGCCGACTTTGGCCTATAGAGAATCTGTCCTTTGATCTCCTCAACATACCCTTGCATTTACCTTTCATGCTTATGTACGGTTTGCTGGTTTACGCCAACTACTGCCAACCTATGTTGGGTCCCACCACGTCCGTACCTAGGTTCCTTCTAGGTAGATTCGTTTTATCTCAGTCCTTACAAAGGAGGCCGTTCCCTGTAAGACTTGTCTTTAATACTCACTTCTTCATCCACAATTGAGGCTTGTCCTCTAACCTCTATTTCCACAAGACATTCCTTTAGTCCTGCATCAAACTGGAATGAGCAACATACGTCGCTTGTGGATACCGTTCCATTGGTAATCCTTCTTTGTTACACCATGACTCTCTATCTACCATGCGACTAATGCGTGTCCATAGAATCTCGTCCTTCAAATCCTTTTGCTTTCGTTTAAGTGTGTCCCATGACTCTTTGTATGGCTCCTTCCATATCTATAGTTCAGGGTTGTCCTTATACCTCTCGTGTTTTAGGGCATTCCCTTTACCCTTACAGTGAACTTGGTCGAGTGAGGTACAACACTTACTGGTAATGATCCACCATGCTTCCGCTGCACTCTACTTTCTTCAATGCTCTAAATTTTAGCAAACAGATCCTTATGGTGTTTTCCTAACACCGTCCTCGGATCCTACAACCTCCACTTGTGGTCCTTTCCCACATAGTGATTTCCCTTTACACCATGAATTGGGTTTCCATCCCCATTATTCAGGACATACAATGCTTTCCCGAACTCCTTATGAACTTCCTTCTTTTTTTTACCTGGTGGAGTTCCAGACGTACCCAACGTTATCTCAAAATCAAAGGTGACCTCTTTGCCCTGCTGCATCCTTACAGCTCGGTTGGTCTAACCAAGTTGTCCTTACTTTGCTCCCATTGACTTAATCCGATTGTAGTGACTCTCGTTGACTCCCAGCAGCGCATGACCACTCCACCTTCCTGGAAGACTCTGCTCAGACTCATGCTGCTAAAGTAGAACCGCTCCTTTGCTTCAGACTGCGACTCAGACACCTAAGGACCTAGACTCGCAAGCACAAGCAAATAATTAAAACCCGACATATACTCTAAGACTCAATCCTAATTCCTAGAACTCTACTCCACTCCACGGTCCTAAAGCTAGATCTTGTCTTCAATACTCCCTGGCAGGTTCTGGATACAGCGTGACAATCTCGATGATCACTAGTGTCGAAGACGTCTTCTGGTTGATGTCGTAGCTGAGGTCTTGAACCCTTGCAGTCGATGCTCTGACGCCTTGGAACTCGGAAGAAAACTTCGGCATTAGAAGCTAGACTAACTCCCAGTTGGTGATTTTGAAAATTTGGCCCCGGGAGAAATAATTTTATTAAAAAGAATATTCATTTTGGAAAGCTATGACCCTCCTGGTCAGAACTGGAGCGGCCTTTAACCTAGGCTCTGATATCATTTGTAACGACCCCGACCCGAGGGTACCGGGTAGCTCCAAATGGCATCGCCAAAACCGGAGCAAACTTCACCAACCGGTTAATAATTTCGGTTCTAACTGCAACCAACAGAAACACCAAAAGGAAAAAGGGAGAAAAGAGAGGGGTGAGTGACTTTTCAAACAAGCAACTCAGTGAGGACGGACCCGACTCCGCCTCNGAAGACTAGAACTAGACCACAACCCCTAAAGAAAGCATAGAAAACACCTAGTGTGTCGCGCAAGCAAACTACCAGACAAGGTGGCTACTACTCCCATCTGTCACAACTCCGTCCCATACCAAGGCTGCTCCTGATAGCGTCGCCAAAACGGTTTTAAACTGACTCAGACTCATACTCATAGACGCTCCTATTTTAAACAACGTTTTTCCTAGACAACTAGCAAACACAGGCCTCTAGACTTGGTGTCAACTTTCCCCCTCGCAGCCATAACCAAATCCTAGTTTACACATCATGGGATCCAATCATGCCTCAAACAGTCTCCCATCGAATTCGGGATCCAATCATGCACTTGAGCTCTAGACAATTGATATGACTGACATTTACATTCCCTCCGAAAAATTGGTATGTCCGGACTCAGGGCTTTCTTTTTAAACCCGCTAGTCCTCTTGCTTATGTACCTCAACTGACGGACCATCCTGCGCAGTCTCTTGACCTCAACTAAGAGTCTCACCTAACGGAGGACAGTACCATCCCGCGCAGTCTCTTGCCTACCCGGCTCTCCTAACGGAGGATAGTAATTGCCATATACCGGTGACCTCTTGCCTCCGATAGAGACAATCTCAGACTACCGTCGCAACGGTACTACACCAAGGCAAGGGGGAAGACACCCACACGCTTCACGATCCTACAGTAGGCTCCACGCCCACTGGAGGGGACCATCCATCATGGATCACATTTTGATGCATCTCTAACCTAAGTCTTTTGGTGAAATTCTCAAGCAATTGTCATTTTACCCTATTCATCTTAGGACTTAGGTTTGCAAGACTCTCTTTCCTAGGCTCGACTTAGCGACCCACAAACAATCGCAATTAGGCGTTTAGGACTTTATAACATAACAATACATAATACGTACACTTATTCGTGCCGAAACTTATAGCTCGACACTGGCCGATACTCTAACCCTCGCCTAACGAAATTAGACAGATAACGAGGGAAACGGGGACGAGAACTCCTCACCTTGGCCACAACAAAGAGACGATTCTAGAACCGTTGACTGATGACCCTCCATCGGAGCTTTTACCCCAAGACGATCTTTAGATATCCAGCTTCTCCTTTGTCGATCCTCCTTCTGAAAAGGGACCTTGAATAGGAACCTGAATCCGACCTTAAACGGGAACCTACCAGAAATGGAAAATTACTACTTATGGAAACCTGCCATAAATAGAAGTTACCCAAAAGGAAACCTGCCCGAAAAGGAAAGTTACCAAAAAGGAAAACCTACCCTAAAAGGAAACTTCTTAAAAAGGAAACTTACCAAATATGGAAACCTGCCATATTTGGAAACTTCCCGGGCCAGGGGAAAAAATGGTAATATTACTTACCGAGGGAAACAACATTCTCGAAAACATTTCAGTTCATCTTCAACTCTCTGGAATCCTTAAACTCGAGCTCTTCCACTGCCTTTTTACGCGGACAGATTCGCTGCACCAACTTCCAGGACGCGATTCTCCACTCATATGAACCCGAACCCGGTATTCCTTTAACCGATGGATTCATACGAGTCCCTACATCGATTCCACAAAGAATCAGCTCCATGAACAACTTTTAACCCAAACAAAACCGAGATACATTCTAACCAACGTTTTCTGGATAACTGACAGATTCACAGCCGAACAAAAACGAAGCTACAACTCGCAAACTACCCGTTCAACTGAAGATCCGAACGGTCAGATTAAAGCCCTAGACGTCCTCTGTCCATAGCCGCCGAGCATGATCCGATCAGACGCCGCTTGCTCTCGGAAATTTTCTTTTAACACTGACTGGTAGCGATCGTGATCTGATCCCATAGCCCTCGGTAGAAAATCAATAACTTTTAGAATACTCAATGAAATCACGCTCTAAAAGATGGAAAATGACGGTCTGCGAGTCCACTACCTTCTGTAAAAATTTCGCGACGATCAGAGATGGGTTGTTTGGCCGTTGTTTCGTTCTCCCACGGTATGTTCTTCTGATTTCTGCGAAGACTGCATAACACTCATCTTCTTTCTTGGTTTCTCTCTTCTCCCCATGGATGTTGGACTCGAAATTTCTCTGTGGGTTTCTCTCTTCTGCTAGGGTCGACGGCTGGAGGATATTAGAAGAAAAATAATTAGCTTTTAGGTTAGATTAGGCTTAAATAGGGTAGATTAAGGGTGATTTCTGGTTTTCTTTTAATTGAACCGGTTTTTTGAAAATCGGGTATTACATGATCACTCAAAGGTCTTTGTGAATGTTGAAGTAAATGGTTTCTTGAGTCAATTCCTATCTAAGTGGAACTTAATTGAATTTAAAATCTTGCTAATGGGCTTTGGTATACTTGATCATGGGAAAACACTAACATTTGAGCTATGTTTTAACCGATTTTACCATCCTCTCTTAGCTCAAATGGCTATTCTCACTTTTAGAGTTGTGACAAACTCTTAAAAACCCTTAAATCTTTCTTTAAAAACCCCCTAAATTTTTCGTTTGTGAGGCCTCTTTTGGAAAGTGCTCACACCGGCAAAATCCCGAGTAAATTGAAGTTGAAGGAAAAAGAGGGTATTTCCTTAGAGTTAGACTTATTTTAATGTTAACTAGAGTCTTAGGAGGGGAAAATCCTTAGTGGTTATGGGTTTTTTTGAGTCTTGGGAATGGTTAGTGTAGATATTGTCAAGTAAGTGTTCCTTAATGTAAATATGATCCTAGGTTGTGTGAATAAAAGAAATAAAATAAAGGAAAAATCGAAAAAAGAAAAGCTTAGAGAGTCCACCCTTATTATGAAAATGAAAGAAATAATCCAAAGTGATTAGAATAGTGACTCTTAAAATCAATAGAAGGTTAGTGGCTAACAAGTAAAATGTTTAAGACTCTCTAGTTGTCAACAAAAAGGAAAAGAAAGAGTATTCAAGGACTAAAATACTTATGGTTTCTAGTACTAGGATGGGAAGGATATTAAGTAAGTTTCTAGATCCTTAGGAAGCAATGGATGGGAACAATTTGAAGAAGTAAAGACTTTGTATGCGTAAATTGTTTGGCTACCACCTTGCTTTTGCTTATTGTCTTGCACTACTTTTTGAGAGAAACAACAATTAAATCGTGTGAACCCTTTTCTTTGAAAACACTTCTCTGTACAAAAACTCTTTCTTAAACTCTAAACCGAATGGATGAGATGCATTGCCCATAAGTAAGAACTCACGTCTAAACGTAATTGAATGTGACAATTGGATTGTTTATGGATGCTTAGCTTAGATTCTAAGAGTTGGTTTTATGATGATCATTGAGAAGTACATAGGCTCTTAGATGATCTTTGCACCATTATACTTGTCTTTAGGATATTGGGCATACGGCATTCCTTTTTATCTTGGTTTTGAGCTCCCGCTTTCAAACCTCGCTTCCGGGTTTGGTCTTTGTTGTTTGCTTGAGGACAAGCAAAGGACAAGTCCGGGGGAGTTGATGTGTACATAATTTCATGCATATTTAGTTGCATTTAAGCTAAGTTTCATTCACTTTTAGAATGTAAATATTGCATTTTAGTCTTACAATCCATATAGTTTGAGTCTAGAGTCTAATTTTAGGATTAGTTGCATATGCATACATATTCTTGCATTTTTAGCTACAACTTTTAGAGTATCTCAATGGAGACTCAAGAGATGAGTTCAAGGTGTTTTTGAAGTCAAGAAATCATGGAAAAGATGAGCTAGATGCATGGGGGATATGTGGAAGCAAAGGGGCTATCAAAGGACCAAAGAACAAACCAAAGACTGCCAATGCATGTGGCTATCAACATGTAGGTTAATAGTGGCATGCATTAGGTCTATAACCACATGCACAAAAGATGGTGCTGCCAAATGCATGCCACCATCGACCCTGTGACCGATAGCCACATGCATTAGGTCGATAGTGGCATGCACATATGAGAAAATTTGGTTTTAGGGCAACTTCTCTCCACCCCTTTAGTATAAATAGACCCTCTTACTTCTCAAGAACATATCTTTACAATCTTTTGGCATATCTACTATTTTTCTCTCTATTTTAAAGATCTTTAACACTAATAACTTTGGATTATTTTTGTTAAGATTTGTGTTTCTTTTCTCTATCTGTCTTTTTAATTTCTAGATCTAAGAACAAAGGAGCTCAAAGACCCAATCTTTGTCTTTGGATTTTCGTGGATCTTAGTTTTATAAATTTAAGTTTACCACGACGGACGGCGAAAACCGTCCGCGTCAAAAAGTATCTTAGTTCTGGCCATTTTTTTACCTCAAGAAACCAACTGATGTAGAAATAGAATTCTAGGTTATGTTAAAAAGAAAAAAAAAAGAAAGGCTTTCGTACGACAAGCCCATGGATCGACAATAATCTATTTTTGGCTTGGCTTTAAAAATTGTGCAACCTTAAATCACAAATAGGTGGTAGCATTCATTTGGTCCAATGATTAAAAAGTTAAATGTTTTGTATCATGTTTAAGATTCGTTTCAGAAAACGCTATTTTTTTGCAGATTATTAGATACATAACTTACCATTCTGAAGTGTTGTAGCGTATATGTTTCTATGAGAGTTTTGCTATCGAAGATGTCGTATATGTAGAGAAGTCTATGATGAATCCAAGTGTTACGAAAAAAGTTGTCGTGAAATTGTCGCTTGTGATGTTGTTCATCATAATTGCATATGTTGCATGTAGTAATCGACCAATCATCTTTTATAACAAAATTAAATTAAAATAATGTTGTAATTTTCACATGATTAACGTTAAAAATATCTTTCAAAGTGATGCAGATAACATTTATAATGTTGTCATTTATGACAACAATATCACAAATTTTGGTGTAGCCTCGGCTCTGTATAACGCAAGTATTCTATTGATTCTGAGAATGCTTAGGAGACGTTGTTTTTTCTGAGATTGTTAAGAGTCAAGTTCTCTCGTAAAACAAGGGTTTAAGAGTTCTAAAAGATTTTGTATTTGTGACTTAGAAAGAACAAGTTATCTAGTATTTGTAATGAAAGACACCTAATTCTAATAAGAATTGGATCTTATAATCCAAGACTTATTTGAATAAAAGAAATAATAAAACCAAATGTAAAACACAAGTAAAACCGAATCCTAAAAGTAATAGGATGCTCTGCATCAGATCTCTCATGGTGAAAAAGATTTGTTCCTGAAGCATCAATTTCATCACTTGGTATATGAGAAACGAGATGCTTGACATTGAAGATGTCAGAACAGTGAATGGTAGGAGTTAACTGAACTCGAGAAGCATTGGAGATGAGCTTCTCGAGTACCTCCAGTGGACCAACATTGCGTTTCTTGAGCTTTTTGTCCTCATGTAGTGGAGAACACTCTTTTTCAGCACCGTAACTGCACTATTGCGGCGAATGGCTGGCCAAAGTTACAAATTGGCAACCAGATGCACCATCAAATCCCGACCAATGTGACATTCGCTATGAAGTTCTTGAATTATGTGTAGCTGCCAAATATAAGCTGGAACGCAGAGCTTGTTGTCCTGAAATAGAAAGTTATCTTGTAGAACAAAGTCAGAATATGTATGAGTCCGAAGTTTCATCCAAATACTACCAAAGAACTTATCATCCGTATAAAAATTTGGGAATGTAGCAAACCCCGTAACCACAGTGTGGAAAGAGGCTAACAAAGCATGTTGTCGGCGGAGTGCATCGACGACCTTATTGAACCGTCTCGATTGATGCTTAATGACATATGTGAATTGTAACATATAAGCAATCTAAGATTCATGTCGAGTCAAAATCTTCGTTTGACTATCTAACTGCTTTAAGGTGTCGTGATCCATGTATAACACAAATTCTTGATGGTATAGATAATGACGCTAATGATGAATTGCTTGCACTACCGCATAGAACTCGATGTCATAAGTCTTATATCGAGCACATGAGCCGACTACATTTTACTAAAGAATGCCATAGTCCTTCTGCTTTGACTGAGGACCCCACCGATCCCTGCCTTGCAAGCATCATAATGTAATTCAAATACCACTGAAAAGTCAAGAAGGGCTGGAATCGGGACTGACATGAAATTTTCTTTAATCACTCGAAACGCATTATCAACTTTTTTTGTCCACATGAAAGAGCCATTCTTCATACAAACTATTTTTGAAGCTACATCAAGAGTGATTCCTGTGTGATCAAGCCTCTACAATTTTGATTCGGACAAGTCTTCTATCGGTGTCCACCCTCGCCGCATGAGAAGCAACACAAAGCACCGATTTGTGTGGTTCGAGAAGCTGTGATTGAATCTGAACGCCACTACTTGTATTTGTCTTAACTAGAGCAGAGCATGGCTGAGTAGATTCCATGTTGGAGGTTATCTGATCATTGCTCAGAGAGGGGTTAAAACGTGTATGATCACTTAACGTACTCCATGGGAGATGATATTGTATGTCCATGGCCAAAGCTCTTTGATTAGCCTTATAAACTAAATAAGAAATAAATTGTTGCAAAGCAATTTGAAGCTAATAATATAATCCACCAATAAAATGTGAGACTAGTTAATCCTCTGTTTCAACAATACTGTCATATAAAAGAAATCAGTTGCATAATCATCAACACTACGAGACCCTTGTCATAATGCATGAAGCTTTTGTAGAGAGTTCTTTCATAATTATAGGGAAGGAATGCTCTGCTATATGTTTCTTGAAATGTTCTCACGCCTCAGCCTGTGGTTTGTCAGCTTGTCACTGGGATTCTTTAAGTTGTTGCCACCACGCCATTGTTCTACTTTTCAATCGCGAAATCATCAAAGGAACATACTGATCATCGGGGATGCGTTTAAATTCAGGTATCTCTTTGATAAAGCTTAGCCAATTGATAAAGTCTTCGGCATTCAAACCCAAGAATTCAGGTAAGTCAACATGGAAGCGTGATTCCCATCGACGTTTCTCCGGTATATGATCACGTCTTTGTTGGTGAAGATCATCATCCTATTCACAGTGTTGATTACTCTGTGGTGATGCAGCAAAAAGGTCACCGACAATCGGGTCATCATCGGATTCAATTTCTTCCAACTAATGACGAGGAATTTTTCGATTATGTTGCTGGTTCGCGAGGAAAAAGTGGAAGGCTATCTCGACTGCATGAAGCAATGCATCATTGAGTCTTTCTGAAAAAAATTCTAAGGTTTGGCGAAGCTCATCTAGAGTATGCTTAGGGGAAGACGGTATGATGAAGGTAGAACAAAAAAAAATTGGCAGGGAAAGGATGGATGGACAATTTTTTTTAAAGGAATCAAAACAAGGTTTGTCTCTAAGACGAATCAGAAGTAGATCTTGATGGATTTAGGCAAGCCTAAACTGTTTTACAGAATTGCTTTTAATTAATAATTATTTTTATGTATAACCTGATCATAAGTTTTAATTTCATATGTTTGTATGTATAAAACGTCTATTTTTCTAATTTTAATTTATGTTGTAAGGTTTTCAGTTTTTTGTATATATATTTCTATTTTAAGATTTATAATATTTAACAGGAAAATCGCATTTTAAACCTCTAGGGTTAAACTTTCTAGCACTTTTAACCCTCATTCTTTTTGACTAGCAATTTTAAGATCGAAGCCAGGAAATCTTGCAAATATAACCTCGAACCCATTTCCCGCGCTCACGATGATTAAAAATTAAACGTGAGAGTTAACGACGTAACGGAGATTAGACGCCGTATGAACAAGGTCGACGGAGGTTTAAATTAATTACCACGTGTTCTTGTTTTCGTTAACTGGAAAAAAATATAACAAAAGAAAAATCCCCAAATTTATTTGGGGATTTAGGGTTCATAGAAGCTAAAGAGGAGACATCGACAGAGGCGAAATCGACAGAGGGGCATAATCGAAGACCATAGGCATATGATTTGCAGTCGAAATGGGGTAAGATTTCATATCCACTGGTTTATCGTGTTCAATTTTAAGGATTTTCAATTTTAAGGGTTTCATTAAGGATTGTGATTCTGGGTTTTCATTACTGTTAGCGATTCTGGGTTTCATTAGGGTTTGAGTTTCATATGGATTTTGAATTTCTTTTCTCTTAATACAGTGAGACAGAGACAGTAAAACTCATAATCCACTTTGGCGGTTCTATGAAGAAAGAGGGTGAAGAGTATGAAGAAAGAGGGTGAAATCTGCTGCTTGCAAATTAAACATTTCTTCTCAACTCTTCTCTAAACAGACCAGCAATCACACCCTGTTTTAACATAGAAACCTTGCTTGACTTACCATGGTTGTGCATCATTCTGCAAACCTTCACCATCCATCTATTCACTGGCGGCTCATATGAACAATACACTTTAAAAGGACACTTTTCATGGCAACAAATCACTGCAATTCTGTTTCTTTCTGACTTAGCCATCTTTACATCGTATTGTGTCTTCAATGAGTACCTGAGTAGCTGGTCCTTGAACTCCATACCACTATTAAACTTCTGGAATAACCATATATAGGGTTCCTTATCAAAATCTCCATGAAACTTTGACTTTTCTTTTCCTCTTCTCTTTTTGTCCCATTGATCCCACTCTTCATCAGATTCTAATGGAGTATCTGGATACTCTACATCTTCTTCTAAAACATACTCATCATCACTATCCTCTTTGTCTTTCTCTTCTACTTCATGATGCAATTCTTTCTCTGGCATTACTCTATTACCTTCCTCGAACAATGACTTGAACCTCTCATCATTACCACCATTTCCAGCATCTTGTATAACATCATCTCCATCATCAACACCTTCTTCAACAACAAAATTCTCATGACCTTCCGCATTTGTATCATGATTCACATCTTCTTCTCTAGCCACATTTTCAGTGCCTCCTACATTCTCATTCTGGTTTTCATCTTCAGATTCTTGAGGTTCATCATCTTCTTTTGGTCTCTCAACTTCTTCTTCTTCATCATCTGTATACTCATCATCAAACTCACCGACATCCTTCTCATAACAGTTTGGAAGAATAAGAACTTCACCAGGTATGTTTTCTGAACATTCATGTTCAATGAACACTTCAACCTCTCCTACTGATTTAGCTAATCAACACAGCTCATGCATGTCGAAATCATTATTGTCGAATATGTATTTCACAATCTTCATCTCTTCATTAGTCTTCTTGTACCAAATCAACCCCAATGGTTTCCTAATCAACTGAGCCCTAATGAAATCTTCAAACTTCTCCCAACAAATCTCTGAAACCTTCCAAAGCATCGTCTCACAGCCCAGTTCACCCAAATACACATACTCTTCACCCTCTTTCTTCATAGAACCGCCGAAGTGGATTATGAGTTTTACTGTCTCTGTCTCACTGTATTAAGAGAAAAAAAATTCAAAATCCATATGAGACTCAAACCCTAATGAAATCCAGAATCGCTAACAGTAATGAAAACCCAGAATCACAATCCTTAATGAAACCCTTAAAATTGAAAATCCTTAAAATTGAACACGATAAACCAGTGGATATGAAATCTTACCCCATTTCGACTGCAAATCATATGCCTATGGTCTTCGATTATGCCCCTCTGTCGATTTCGCCTCTGTCGATGTCTCCTCTTTAGCTTCTATGAACCCTAAATCCCCAAAATCGATTTGGGGATTTTTCTTTTGTTATATATTTTTTTCCAGTTAACGAAAACAAGAACACGTGGTAATTAATTTAAACCTCCGTTGACCTCGTTCATACGGCGTCTAATCTCCGTTACGTCGTTAACTCTCACGTTTAATTTTTAATCATCGTGAGCGCGGGAAATGGGTTCAAGGTTATATTTGCAAGATTTCCTTGTTTCGATGTTAAAAGTGCTAGTCAAAAAGTATCAGGATTAAAAGTGCTAGAAAGTTTAATCCTGGAGGTATAAAATGCGATTTTCCCAATATTTAACTTTGATTTGTTATGACTATATTATATAAATGGTATGCTATATGTTAAAAATATATAAATTTATTTTGTAAACAGCTAAAAATCACTTAGATTCTCAAATAATCCTGCTATGGGCTGGTTCACCGTTTTTAAACGGTGATTGTCCTATATCAAATGGTAGCTAGTTGATTAAATTCAACTATTTATAATCATAGATATGAAAAATGGTCGATTCTCTCCAGATGCATCACACGTCATCACTGGAAAGTTCGACACCTGTCCATTAATGCTCCAACTTTTTTTTCGCAAACGTTTCCACCTCTTTCATCGTTTCATTTTCACAGGTCTTAATAGCTCATTTAATTAAGGAAAGTTAAAGAAATACTTTTGATCAATCTTTTGTAAAATTTGAGATTTTCCAAAGAAAAATTCTAAAATCCAGTTTATCCAGAAGCTCTCATTCAATTCAAGCAACGTTGCATCTGATCTCAGGGGATTCGCAGTTCATACTCTGGTAGATCTCGCAGAGTAAAAAGTAATCCTTTCTTAATTATATCACTATTATTTATGTCTCCTTCAGGAGATTTGCAGTGTTATCCTCACCGTCCAAACCTTTTGGTAACTCAAATCTTCTCTAAAAATTTGCAATTTCCCAGAGAAAAAAGTTGCAAAGGTGAATTCTGGCTTGGTAACATCGGCACACCAAAAGAGCTTAACTCTTCATCAAAAAGCGAGATCAAAGTTTTTTCATTGTGTATTTTTTTTTCTATTTATGAAATCATTTAGGCATCTAACTTTTTAAACTCGCTTCTTTGTATTTGACATATACAATTTGGATTATGATGCTTTAGGTTCTTCGCAAAAATTATGGAGTAAATGTAAAAATAAACGCAGTAAAAATGAATTAAGCGTGAGAGAGTTTTGCAATTTCAGGGGCAAATGGATATTTCGGAAGACAGTGTTCGACTTTTGGCGAAACTACAGTTCTTTTGAGCAGAGGTTACTTGTTAAAACACCAGTTAAGGTGCAAATTGGTTTGACTTGTTGCTGATGAACTTTTATTAGACATGGTTTCCTTAGCTATAATTTTATTGTGCGTTTTCTGGATTATGTATCACTAAAATCTACAAAAAAAATTATCTTCTGGCAGGCTGGCAGCTATGCTTGATGATCAAATGAATGTAAAATCCTTGAAAATCAAACTCTAGATTCCATAAATTTGGCTAGGTTGAATAAAAGATGAGTTCGCAAGTGGATTTATCTAGCATTTATCGTCAATATTATATGTTTTACTCCTTTGAACGCATGTGTTTATAGTTATAGACTACGATGTGATTTTTATTCAGAGTTGGGTTTGTCTATGCACTCTGTTCGATCTATTCTTGTGATTTGTCGCATGATTTCTCTGCTCACTTGTTTTCGTTTTCTTCTTAACTTGTTTCAGTTGCATTTTTGTTTCTCTTGATTTTGTCCTTTTAAATTATGCTTTGCAGGACTTTTAAAAGCAGAGAATTTTGAGGGATTTCACTTAGGTTTTACCATGGTGTTGAATCCAATCTTTCCTCTGTCACATGTAGTAAGATTTTATTTAAAGTTATCGGTAACATACTTTTACTAAGAAGCATGTATATTGATGTTTTAAGGATAATTATGAAGCCAACTGGAAGTTTCTTGTCAATCATCTGAAAGATCAAAATTCATGCAATCCATTTAATGAGTTTGGTGATTTTTTTTTTATGTGTTTTTTGGGAACCTTGAAAGACTTGCTCGGAAACTGGACGCGATAACTAAAACGTTTCGTACTTGCATTTGTTCAAAACGCGAGTGTTGATCACTGAAGTTGAAGCTTTGCAACATGTTGAAGTTTATGTGGGTAGCTTCACCGTGCCCGTGTGTGTAAAATTCAAATACTTGGTTCATTTGTCTTTTTCATTTGATTGATCACTTGAGAAAGAAGCTTTTAAAATACCAGATGGTGAATCCAGTTCATTAGTTTGGACGATGTGATGGAAATCTTTAACCTGTAAGTCATTTTAAATAGCAAACATTGAATGGTTGACCGTTATTGCGGAATTAAATGTCATCCATAAACTCATAGTTTCATTTGTCTTTATATTCATAGGAACTATGAATTTTCTTAAATTTCGTCGGAATTCTAATGAGTAGGCCTAATCCATTTTAAATAAATTATGCATCTTTAGTTTCTTACGGTACCAAACCCACCAATGTTTAAGTCGCTCAACTTTGGCTCTCATTTTGAATTTTTGCAAAAGAATGTCTGGGCTCTCATATGTTTAAAATAAAAAAAATCTGAAATGAGTTCTGGTTTATCACAAATTTTTGTGTAGTGAAGGTAAAATCAGAAACATATGTACTTTGTTTTTCTGAAGTTTTTCTTTTTATGGCTTGTCTTTGATTTCTCTTTTGTTATTGCTTGCTTATACCAACAAACATCTTTCATTTATAACTTACACTTAAGCAAATATGGTATATACGGTTAATTCTTTTTAAACTATGTTAGTGTGCTTGTATAGCTTTCTTTCGTATTAGAGGATGCTAATATATACAAACAAAAAACAAACACGATAGGAATTAAAATAAACACCATAGGAATAAGGACTAAAGTGTACTAAAACAATTGAATACAAAAGTCATTTGATAAGGGAATCTGGAAAGATGAACCAGTATTTAAAATTAATTCAAGAACAAAACATATATAAAACAGGTACAAAACCGTTAGTAATTATTTATATATATTCCTAAAATTTGAATAGTGTTAAAACTGAAACTCGGTTATGGCAAAGATTTATTATATGATACTGGAAATATTCATTGAGAAATTTACCCTCTATATAAATGTCTTTTTTACGATAAAATTTTGTGCGTATACGCAGGTATTGACTTAGTATATAACTCAGGTATGATTCGCACAACCGCGCGTGTACTTTATAAATTTTATGTACTTATTTTATGATTGCTCATATTTTTCTATTTTATGTCAGTTGCTTGTATAGGTTTTGGGTATTGCAATAATCAAATGGATATGTTAAATAAGTCGTTTGTCATTTGATATTTTTGTACAAAACCAACTATTGATTATGTATATGAATAAATCTATTTTTTTTAATATACATGTTTCATAATTAGAATATGTTTTGTTTAGGCCTGACATTTTTGGTTTCCAATCGGGTCCATTTAGGTTCGGGTTTTCGAGTACCTTAAATTTAGTCTTGTTCAGATGTTTTTAAAATTCGGTCGCGTTCAGTTAGGGTATTTTTGGATTCGGGTCGGGTTTAGTAACTCAAGGAAAACCTGAGTATACCTGAAATTATTTCGAACTCGGTTTTGGTACTTTCGGGCTTTTCGGGTTCAGATTCTTGGTATTTTTGGATTTTCCGGGTTTTTCCAATTTTTTATGGATTTTCTCAGGTTTTTTAAATTTCCGGGTTTGAGATTTTTGGTTATTCGAACTTCAAGGTACGAGCTCATGTTGAATTTTCTTTTTTTAGGTTTTTTCGAAATTCAGCTTCAAGTTTAACTTTTAGGTTTTTGGATTTTTGGGTACCCATACGATTCAGATTCGGTAAGATAATACTCAATACTTGAAATACCGTGAAATAAAATCGGTTGGAATGTATTTCTTTAAGTTTACCAATTTTTTAGTATTTTATTGTAAAGGACAATTTCAATTTTTATTTATTTAGGATAAATTATGAATTATAATATCTTTTTTAAAAAACATCATATGAATGAATTTAACTTTTTTTTATATTTATATAATAAATTTTATAGATTATTTTCAAATTTTATCCTTTTATGTTTGATTTTAACAATTTATCTTTTGAAAATATTAATATTGTAATATAATTATTTTAAAAGTTATTGTTCTATCTTACATTTGAAAACAAAAATATTTTAATTTTTTGGTAAAAAATGATATTTTTCGTTCCTAGCTAAAAAACATATCTTCTTAACCAAATATAACAATGTTTGTATTTTGGGATAACAATAATAGAATATTCTAATAAATTAAATATCATAATCTAAATGCAATGACAAATTATATAAATCATACATAAAATAAAAGTTATTTTTTAAAGGTAGTTTTCTTTTAATACGATAGATTTATTTGTATCAATGAAATCATATGTATTATGTCCCATATAAAATTCTTTTTTAGATATGTGTTATACGAAACTTTTAAATTTAACGACTATCAATCTACAGTCTCTACAGCATTTTTAATAATTTTAAAATTGTATTATGTTCCATATAAAAACTTTTAAAAATATTCTAATAATTGCTACAGTCTGTGTAGCGCTTAAATTGTTGGAGTAAGCTTGAAGGTCAAATTACTAAAAGAAATAATTTGGTGTTTAAGTTCTTTATTTCCTAGTTTTATTAGTGTTAGCTTTAGGAGTTATCTAAAGCTTATTTTATATTTTAGTTGATATCTAAAATATATTGTTTTGTGTTTTCCTAATTAGACTTGATAAACTAGGATTAGTATAAAAGGCATCGAGTTATGATGCTCATTAAGATGTGGTTTTTTGAGAGCTTTGTTAAGAGTTTTAGACTTTGAGAGACTAATAAAAAGGAGAGTTATTCCTAAATCAGATACTTCTTTTCTTCGAATTTAATATTTGGTATCAGAGCATTATTGAATTCAAAAGGAAGAGTGCTTCGAAAACCTAAAACCGAAGAACAAAGACACGATCGCAAACCATGGGAGAAGGTTCGACTATAACAGATCAAACACCCAAAGCTAAAGAAGGAGGAACATCATCTCTCATGTGTCATATGCTCAATTCATCTAACTATACAGTATGGACAATGAGGATGAAGGTTCTCCTTAGGGTTAATAAAGTCTGGGAAGCCATTGAGAAAGAGATAATTGATTCTGAGAAAAACGATATGGCAACTGTATTAATCTTCTAATCTATACCAGAAAATATAATACTTGAGGTTGGAGAGTTGCCATATGCGCATGCAGTCCGGGAAGCTATTAAAGGAAGAAACATGGGAGCTGAAAGAGTACGAGAGGCGAGATTACAAACGTTAATCGCAGAGTTTGACCGCATCAAGATGAAAGAAACTGAATCTATAGATGAATTTGTAGGTAGACTCTCGGCCATCTCATCCAGATCTGCGGCTCTAGGAGAAGTTATAGACAACGAGAAACTAGTTAAAAAGTTCTTAAAGAGTCTCCCAAGAAGAAAATACATACATATAGTCGCCTCCTTGGAACAAGTTTTGGATCTAAAGACAACACAATTTGAAGACATCATCGAGCGACTCAAAACTTACGAAGAAAGAATAGCAGGCGATGATGAAGATGCACAACAAGGAGATCACGACAGCCTTATGTATGCAAGTTCACAACCTCAATTCTCGCAACAAGCAAACTCCTATGGTAATGGTACAAATCGAGGAAGGGGTAGAGGTGTAAGGTTCTACTATAGAGGAAGAAACAATTATGAGAGAGATGCAAGTAACATAACGTGTTACAGGTGTGATAAACTCGCGCATTACGAATCAAAATGTCCCGACCGTTTGCTTAAGCTTCAAGAAGCACAAGAAAGTAAGGAGGATGGGACGCAAGAAGCAGAAGCATTGATGTTAAATGAAGTCGTATACCTGAATGAAAGAAAGATCAAACCAAAAGATTTTGAAACATCATCTGATGAGATCAACATATGGTACTTGGACAATGGAGCAAGTAACCATATGACAGGAAACCGATCTTTCTTCAGAACTCTAGATGAATCAATCACGGGAAAGGTAAGGTTTGGTGATGATTCTCGCGTTGATATCAAAGGAAAGGGATCGATTCTTTTGACTTGCAAAACCGGGGTCAACAAAATTCTGAGCGGAGTCTATTACATACCAGATTTAAAGAGCAACATAATAAGCTTGGGGCAGGCCACAGAAACTGGGTGTGATGCTAGGATGCGTGATAATTATCTAACATTATGCGACAAGGAAGGGAACTTAATTACCAAAGCCATTAGATCTCCAAACCGTTTATACAAGGTGCGTATCGATGTCATAGAAAATGAGTGTCTAAAGCTGGAAACAACAAGCGAATCCTTGGTTTGGCACGCAAGACTTGGCCATATTGGCAAAGATTCAATGAACACTATTGTAAAGAAGGAGATCGTAATTGGAGTTCCAAGACTTAACTTGGAAAAGGAGCTGTGCACATCATGTTTGCGCAGAAAGCAAGTGAGAAAACCTTTCCCACAAGCAACGTCATTCCGAGCTGAGAAGAGACTCGAACTCATCTATGGTGATCTCTGTGGGCCAATCACTCCATCACCAGCCGGAAGAAACCGATATATATTCGTAATTATCGATGACAGCTCGAGATATATGTGGTCTATTCTTCTCAAGGAGAAAAGTGAAGCTTACGGAAAATTTAAGGCCTTTATAACGATGATAGAGAAGGAGACAGGAGACATGATTAAGACATTCAGAACGGATAGAGCCGGTGAGTTCACCTCGGAAGAATTTAAAAGGTTTTGTGAAGATTCGGGAGTCACTCGTCAGCTCACAGCTCCATATTCTCCGCAACAAAACGGAGTGGTAGAGAGAAGAAATAGAACCCTCTTGGAGATGACAAGAAGTGTAATGAAACACATGAATATCCCAAACTATCTATGGGGAGAGGCTGTGAGGCATTCAACATATATCATAAACAGAGTACCCACTAAAGCTCTTCCTTCTCTAACTCCATACGAAGCCTTCAAGCAAAAGAAGCCAAACGTGAGTAACCTAAAGGTTTTCGGCTATGTTGGGTATGTGAAGATCGAGTCTAAACACTTGAAGAAGTTAGATGATCGTTCCCGACCACTAGTACATCTCGGTATTGAACCGGCAACGAAAGCATATAAAATGCTTGACCCTGCGAGCAAGAAGGTGACTGTTAGTAGGGATATTGTGTTCAAAGAAGATGAATGTTGGAGCTGGAATAAAAATGATGCAAAAATCAATACCAAGCCTGGATCATTCTCGATGAACATTGGCCAGATTGGCGAGACAGAGCAGCATGAACAGGAAGCAGAACAAGAAGCAGGAACCTCCGAAGAAGATGAACCGCAAAATTCACCTGCAAGTGGAAACAGAACAGGAACTATCGGAGCTATAGATGCAGAGGAACCCGCTAACATTGACGATAACGAGCATGGTGATGTGATTCCTCTGAGAAGAACCTTGCGAGAAAGCAAGCCACCGGCGTATCTCGATGACTATATATTATTGGCGGAGCTCGAAGGAGAACAACTATTGTTGGCCATGAACGAAGAACCGTTTGATTTTGAAGAAGCTAAAGATGTCGATGTCTGGAGAGAAGCTTGCGGAGATGAGATCTCATCCATAGAGAGAAACGAAACATGGACATTAGTTGAATTGCCTCAAGGAGTAAAACCAATCGGACTTAAATGGATCTTCAAGATCAAGCGAAAACCAGATGGTAGTGTGAACAAATATAAAGCGAGACTAGTAGCTAAAGGATATGTGCAGAGACACGAAATAGACTTTGAAGAAGTATTTGCTCCAGTGGCAAGGATCGAAACAATTAGATTGATCATTTCGATTGCAGCCTCTAATAACTGGGAAGTTCATCATCTTGATGTGAAAACGACATTTCTTCACGGAGAGTTGAAAGAAGAAGTTTATGTTTCTCAGCCTGAAGGTTTCGTTGTTAAAGGATTCGAAAGTAAGGTATACAAGCTGTCCAAGGCGCTTTATGGACTAAGACAGGCCCCGAGGGCCTGGAATGAGAAAATAAACACGATACTCAAAGCACTAAGGTTTACAAAGTGCACTAAGGAGCCTTCACTTTATCGTCGAAGTGAGAATGAACATTGTCTGGTTGTGGCTGTCTACGTTGACGATTTGCTTGTTACAGGTTCTAACTTGAGTTTAATAGCCGAGTGTAAAGGGGAGATGGCAGCTAAATTCGAGATGAGTGACTTGAGGAAAGCTCACTTACTACTTGGGAATCGAGGTTATACAACACGATGATGGGATCGTTCTTAAGCAAGAGAAGTACGCAAATAAAATCCTAAAGGAATTTGGTATGGCCGAATGCAATCCAACACTTGTGCCGATGGAGATGAACTTGAAATTGTCAAAATCGCAAGAGGAAGTGTCCATTGATGCAAAGAACTATAGAAGGATCATAGGATGTTTACGCTACTTGTTGCACACTCGGCCTGATCTATCTTTTAGTGTTGGTTTGTTGAGTCGATACATGCTTGATCCTAAAGAATCACATGGGCAGGCGTTGAAGCAAATTCTAAGGTACATTCGCGGCACATTCACTTATGGTTTGAGTTTTCAACGAGCTAAAAGCATGGAGTTAGTGGGCTACAGTGATAGCTCACATAATGTTGACATAGACGATGGAAGAAGCACTACTGGTCACATCTTTTATCTAAACGGAAGTCCAATTACATGGTGTTCACATAAGCAGTAGACAGGGGCGTTGTCTTCATGTGAGGCAGAATTTATGGCAGCAACCGAAGGTGCTAAGCAAGCCATTTGGCTTTAAGAATTACTTGGAGAAGTTACTGAGAAATCAAGTGAAAAAGTGTTAATCAGAATAGATAACAAACCGGCGATAGCACTTTTAAAGAACCCTGTCTTTCATGGTAGAAGTAAACATATACACAGGCGTTATCACTTTATACGGGAATGTGTGGAAAATGGACTAATCGAGGTCGATCATGTCCCTGGGTTCGAGCAAAGAGCTGATATTTTGACAAAGGCACTCGGAAGAACTAAGTTTAGAGAAATGCGGGAACTGGTAGGAATTCAAGACGTGTCGAAAGTGACTTCAAGCTTAAAGGGGAGAATGTTGGAGTAAGCTTGAAGGTCAAATTACTAAAAGAAATAATTTGGTGTTTAAGTTCTTTATTTCCTAGTTTTATTAGTGTTAGCTTTAGGAATTATCTAAAGCTTATTTTATATTTTAGGAGATATCTAAAATATATGGTTTTGTGTTTTCCTAATTAGACTTGATAAACTAGGATTAGTATAAAAGGCATCGAGTTATGATGCTCATTCAGATGTGGTTTTTTGAGAGCTTTGTTAAGAGTTTTAGACTTTGAGAAATTAATAAAAAGGAGAGTTATTCCTAAATCAGATACTTCTTCTTTTCGAATTCAATATAAATACCGTTTAAGCGATCATATGTACCAGTTTTTAGAACATTGGGAACAATAGATAGTATTTAATTGTTATAGTAAGTTTTATTTGGGTAATTAGGTTCAATAACATCTACCCACCCATTAATTAAGTTTTTAACACTTTCCAAAAAAATTTGTTTATTTTATGTATTTATGACGATTTTGCCCTTCTGATCTACATAGACCGTCTGCAACAATTTTTTTTTGTTGAATAGCACTTTTTTCTTTTCAATTTTTTTAAAATACTCATTCCCAAAACTTTATTCTATGATACTTTTAACATTATCAAATAAAGTTGTGAATCCCAATAACGTTTTTCCCCTTTATGTTTGGTTATATGTGAAATTCACAAACATGCGAAAAATAGAAAGACTATTAAAAAAAATAGTCTGGTGTCGTACTGTTTATACTACCTTAAATAGTAATTCTATTTATTGTTTTAGTTAAAACATATTTTTTTACCTTTTTAGTTGATTATCTGTTTCAGAAATTGTTGGATTAGTTTAAGTTTCACAGTCATTTACTTATATAGTAGTCACTTTCAATTTTTAATTTATCTGTGTTAGTTTATATGAAAGTTAATTTTTTGGAATACATAGACGAATATATATGAATAGACTGTCTACTTATATAGTATACAATTCCTTATACGTTATAATAATTTCCTGCTATTTACAAAATATATATTCATTTCAAAAAAATCAAAATACATTAAATAGGAAAAACAATATACTTTTTCATGTATTTACAATTTCGTTTTGATATATATATATATATATATATATATATATATATATATATATA
>OVAN01001785.1:23994-37955 GCA_900406275.1 Anastatica hierochuntica
TATATATATATATATATATATATATATATATAAGGACAAAATTAACAAATGACAATTAAAATTTATTTAATTTTTAAATGAACAAATACAGATGACTATATTCTTAATTAATAGGTTTGATATGAATACTCTTTAGAGTAAATTACCAAGATAGATACTTTTCTATATCTTAATTCTCAAAACATATATTCTTCTACACCTAGATACATTTTTCGTGTACGTTTGACGAAAATGCCCTTCTGGTTGTGTAACAAGGTGGGCTAACCAAATGAGTTACTGACCTGATAGGTGCAGTAATTAAAATCAACTTTAATTTGAATTTTTTTTCTAACTCAATTGATAGGGAGTGTAATTTTCTATCTTTTCCTCATTTTTACTGTATCGTAACTTTACTAAGTTGAAACCCTAAACGACGGGCGATAGACGGGCTGGTGGAGGATTCTGGTGGTCTGAGTTGGTAAGCGTTGTTGCAGTTTTTCAGCGTTGGAGGATTCTCGTGGATTCTGGCGGTGTGTGGTGGTAGGCATTTTAAGCTAGTGGGTTATTAAGCATTTAGCCTTAATCCGGCGAGGCATTTTTTCTTAGATCGGTGAAGTGGCGGTGTTCCTTGGCGGCTATGGAAGGTAAAGTAAATACAATTTAAATGATCTATTTAGAAGTTATTTAGGCTCATTTGTTTGACTAAATTGCAATCTGAAATATTTCCTAGGGACAAGTTCAGAAAACAAAGGGTGGGATTTGGGTTTGCCAGAGCGGTTGTTCGCCACCGACAGATACCCTGATGGAAGGGTAAATGTGTATCCGAAAATCGACACTCTTTCGGTGATAAAAGACGCACTAAAAGATACAGAAGCTTTGAAACGCTAAGGAAGTCGTGTTTTGGGAAACTTTTTGATATACCGCTTAATCGCTGTCCTATGTCTTGCAAGATATGACATGCTCTCTTCTGCAAGCAGTTAATAACCAAAAAGAGGTATGAGTTGTGGTCAGTGTTTGGTGGACAACCTATGAGGTGTTTCCTGAAGGAGTATGGGACTGTAACAGGGTTGCCTTGTGAGGTTTCCGATGGATATGACCCAGAGTGTGAGCCCCTGAGGAAACGAAAATAGGATTATACTAGAGAGTTTTAATAGGAGAAGATGAGACGGCGACGTTGGGGGATATTTCAAAAATGTTAGAAACAGATAAGGGAATGCATGAATGGTGTAAATTGGGACTGACTTTAATCCTAATAGTTGATGGTGTACTGATTGTGAAGCACCAGATAGGGAAGCCAACACCAAAATATGTGGAGATGCAGAAAAATGTTGATGATTTCATGAGATTCCCATGGGGCAGGGAGTCTTTTTTGAAGACAATCGCCGGAATAATGCTAGGGAAGTGTGAAGATCCGGTGGGAGCTTTCTGCAACAGTTGCAGCAACAAACCTTTAGAGTGCAGGGGTTTGCATTGGCGCTTCAGCTAGTGGCTCTGAAAATAATATTTGGGATTGGCAGCAAGGTCAGAGGTGAGAGTAAGAACCTTACATTTATGGATGCTGACTTTTTGAATGTCTCTCATCTTACGATCTTGTCCAAAAAAGATTTATTGGCTTGTGAAGACGACAAGAGTGTAAGTACATTGATCCCGTGGAAAACTGTTTTATTGCCGTCAGTAATAGATATATACATAAGAGTTTAAATTTCAATATTTATGTTTTATGTTGCAGTTGATTGTGAAACCATAGTTTAATGAACATGAAAGGATGTTGGATGACACTATTCATTAGGATGATGAAGTGAGAGACAGAAAGGCTTCATATTTGGAAGATTTGATTAACTAGGGGAAGTTATTTGATAGGAGTTGTTGGTCTGGTGGGGATGACTCTCTGCCCCAAAATGAAGTATGTAAATGGAAAAAAAAACAGGTGCACAAGAGGCATGGAAGAGCATGGAAGAGGATGCGTAGTAGCAAGACCGAGCCTAAGACAGTTAGGCAGAGAGATAGTAAGAGTATATGGAAAACTTGCAATGAGTCCTCTGATGCATAAACTGATCCATCGGAAGACATTGAAGATTTGTTGGAGGCTAGGCTGAGTAAGATAATTGAAAGGAATATGAAGGAGTTAGAGGAGCTAAAGGAAAGGGTCACAAAATTCGAAGGAACTAGCAAGGAGAAGGTTGATGGTGTGACAGAAAGGCAGGATAGGAGGGGGATGAAGAGGGCAGGGAAGGAGGTAGATATAACATTTGATTGCGCAAGTGTTTAAAAGGGCCCAAAGGATTGGAGTGTTAGTGTTGGTGGTGAGGAGGGGAAAAAGAAACCAAAAGTGGACAAACAGAACAAAGAATCAATGTGGGATGATTATCCAGGTGTTGGATGTGTGTTGGATGACTTAAAAGCAGCAACAAATTTGGTAGTTGTTATCCTGTAATTGCTAACAGCATTTATTTATTTGGTAGAGGAAGCTATTTGCCAATCTAATGTTGTTTTTGATATGACCTAAAGGAGGAGGATGTCAGCGGGCAATCACCAGAGGTTAAAATGAAGAACGGGGATGGGACAGTAATTTAATTTAAATGTACGTTTTGTAAGGATGTGCACTGAGTACATTTGACATAATGAGAATTGTGAGTTGCCAGGTTAAAGATTTAGGAAAAGAGACAGATGTTATAGCCAAGGGGTTGGATGATTTGGAAGAATCTACAAGAGTGATAAGGGTTCATAAGTGGGGCGTTGTGAAGTTGGTGCAAACATAAATTAATGAATTAGAAAGGGTAAGACATAATTAGATAAAAAAATTTTTACTGAAGCTACAGAAGAAACAAGATTGCTCACAACGAGCAGTTGTGAAAAGGACAGATACGAAGGTAACACCCAAACGCGGTTACTATTTGGTAGTTGTAATTGATAGTGAGTTTTTGATGGGTATTGAAGTGTGTAAAGGCAAATAAAAATGTGAATAAGAATACACAGGTTGGAGACGGAGGGGTAGAAACCCTTTGTTTTGATGTGGTGGTATGGGGGGGGGGGGGGGGAGNTGGAAGATCAATCTGAGTTGATTAGAGGGGAAGACTCAGGTAATTTTTTATATCCATTGATATAGTACTTGTACGTAAGAATCGAAATATTAAAAACTCTAAAGTTGATGGATTGCATGGCATGATAAAAACAGGGAATTTGATGATGAGGATAGCGAAAGGCATGCAAGAGAAATGGCTGACGATACAGGGTTAAATGAACATGGTCACGGTGTGATCGATCAATGTGAAGAGAGTATTGTTGGTCTGGTGGACAAAGATGTAGAGGCAGATGCAAGGGAGAAGGTATGTATTGGTTATTATGGTGATTTGGCTGAGTTTGTATGTAGTGTATAATGGATTAATTAAGTTGGATAATTTTAGATGGATAGGGTTGCATTAGCGTCCTAATAACTTGTATGTTATGTGGTTGTGTGTTAATGAGTAAATGGACAGGGTTATTTATGTATTTAAAGATGGATAGAGATTGTTGGACAATGTTCAGCCGTGGACATCCAGATTACTAAAAATGAGTTACACAAGGCGCCGGTAGTAATTTAGTCTTATCTTGGATAGAAATTGTTGGTAACATGATAAGGAGAATTTGTGTGCGTTCAGAATAACAATTTGAGGTGGTCTTTGTTTTGATTATATCCACAAAACATATCACCCTAGATAAACAGAAGGTGGTCATACAATTGGTTATGATTGTGCTATTGTTTGTTTATAGATCTGAACATGGTATTTGTGTGGTGGATCAAAGTGAAGGGTGTTTTAATGGCAAGGGGGACAAAAATGTAGAGGTAGATGCAAGGGATAAGGTATGTATGGCTTTTCTTATGATGGGTCTCATGTTGTGGACGGTGTTTAATGGATTAGAAAACATGGATAGACTTTCGGTAGACATGTTGGCTTTTCTTTAACTTGTTAGTCCTTTTTTGTTGGCTGAATATTGAATAATCACATAATAACAGAGAATAGCAATCTTGCTATCTGCGGGAAAGAACCAATAGAAGTAGATGGTATAGGGGCAAGTTTAGAAATGAGATGGATAAAGATATAAAACTGTAAGATATGGAGCTTAGCCTGGCTAATTTGCTGGAAGGGGTGCACATGAGAACACCTAACAAGATGCTACTGTGTGTTGATGGCAGTCAATCCAGTTTTTTCAGACAGGTGTTAGCTACACATTCATCAAGGTATATATCATGGGCTTTAAGAGGGGCCAGTAGTTTAAGTTGTATACAAGATTGTGTAACATCTGTTTTGTTTTCTTTTTGTTCAAAGGAAGCACGAGACTACAATTGGTTATGAAGCTAGCAACCAATTCCTGCTTGATTTTGCCGAGAGACAAAAAAACGTTACAACAGAGGTTTAATTCAAACTTAAGTGTATTTGAAAATAGATTGTCTAATTTAATTTATGAAGAGATTAATTTTTTGAAATAACACGCAACACATGGAGATCCTGGTGATGTTACTTGGGAGAAAACACTATGACATGCTCGCAAACGAGCATGCCGCTTTTCTGACACCTTGGTTGACCATTATGCTTCAGGGGACATATAGGGCATTCAGTAAATCGAAAAATAGGAATAGGTACTGATGGGGGATCTTATCAAGAGGGTTGTGACAACACCATGAGCAGAATGGATGGAGGATATAGACATTATATATGTGCCAATGAATTGGAAAAACACACTGGGTTGGGCTTGTAATTAATCTGAAGTTATGGTTGGTGGAAATATTGAGTCTCTTATTGTCATATACACGGAAGGCGGAGATGAGTAAACTTATGGCACCAGTTGTTGAGCAACTACCTTTCATTATCCAGGCATATTGCAAACCACAATTGTCGTAGCCAGCAAATGAAAGTCAACCATTTAAATTTGATAGGGGCAAAGAAGTTGTATGTCAACTCTCGGACTGAAGATTATGGATCAGTTTCGCTTAAATTTATAGAGATGCACGCTAATGGAGGCGTAGGAATGGATGAGATAAGGGATGGCGATGTGGATATGTTCTGTGAGGCGTATGCAATGAAAATTTTCAAAGAACTTGGTGTGCCTAATTATGTGGACAAGTGATGTGACGAAAAATGAATTCATGTTGTTATAACCTTGGGATTTCTGTTTATTATGTTGAGAGCGCCATTTGCTAGTGACGAATGTGTGTGGTAATAATAATAATATAGATTGGAATGAGTTGTTTGACTATATAATTTGGATGATTAAAGGGGCAATGTCATACAAGACACATGAAATATATCATATATATATATATATATATATATATATATATATCTTATTTGCGTTGGATAAATGTCGTTGGGTAAAATTGTTGTGGATAACAGAAATGCATAAGGGTGAGCATTGAGCGGGGAGTAAAAGTGATGATGACATATGATGGACAATATCATAAACATTGGATGCATCAGAAGAAATAGATGATATGTGCTATCCAATATATGTTGACCACTGGTTGTGATAATTTATAGATGAAGAGATAATTATATATTTAACTTGTGTGAGATTTGTTGCAAGTAGTTGTGAGCGTGATAGTCTTACAGAGGAATTGTAGGGTTTGTTTGTGTTTCTGTTGTACACTTTTTTTAGCGTATGTATAAAAATAATATGGAGTGACCATTAAAGCATTTGGCTATTGTGCATATGAAACACAACAGTATTGGAGGTACGAGTTATAGTTTGTGTGATTGTATATGTTTTATAGTAGACGCGATCATAATTATGAATTTATTGTGGATATATATATATATATATAAAATTAGTTTTTTGTCTTTTCTATATTAAAAAGTTAAAGAAAAATTTACTTGTAAAAAGTTTTGTGAAGGCGAAAATAGCGAAGTGGTTGGGTAAATATGATGTGAAGGGGAGTTATGTTTGGTAATGAAAAAGACTGTCCAGTAAATGTGAAAATTTGAAGTGTTCTTAATATGCGTGTCCAGAGTATACGTGTATAACAAAAAATGATTAACATCGGTGTAAATTGATTTGACAAAATATATAGTTAATTTATTGGCAAAAAAATATTAATACAGTTAATTAATTATCTCAACTGTTTCCGAACCGGTGCATTGATTACGGGCGTATAAATGTTTGTAACTGAGGAGACAGATTTGTGGCACCTATAAATATCCCTACAAACTCTCCCATTTATTTTTTAAGTTTAGTGGATAACCTTAAACGGTGAGTTTGGGTTTGGTTTTTTTGGAAAAAAGAAGTCGAGCGTCTGATGATTACATATGATGATCAAGTTATGAGTTGGTATTGTTGTACGTTTAATGGAGGGCTAAATGTTTTGTTTATTTTTTTACGTGGACAGGCAGCGAAGCGGGTTATAGGAGCACATATTAGTAAAATGAAAAGAGCAGTGTACAATCGGAGTAAGAAAGAGGCAACGCAAAGGTACATGGCAATATTGAATATGGTGAAAGAGAAAATGAAAATGAAGGACAAAAGTAATGAAGCTTTGATAGATGTGGTGAGAGAGGAGGCGAGGATTGATCTTCTGCGTGAAATAATGGCGACGGACATGTATGATTTTGTAGGGGGAAGGATTGCATCGGAGGGGGAACACACGAGGGCGCTTGCGAAGTACGAGTCAATCAAAGTGCTCAAGATTGATTGGTTGAAGCTCGGAGAGAGCCAAATGGAAAACGATGAGGCTTGCAGTAATGGTTGATTTTAGGAAAGAACAAATAAGATATTAGTAAGTTTGCTATGAATAAACGGTATGTAAGTTTGCCAAGTACCTTTAATTTATCTTTAAGTTTGATAAGTAGTTAAGAAGGCGTTTAAAAATCTGTATAAAAAGGTTGGGTGAGTTATATATGTTATTTCGTGTATATGTTTAATGACCGGATCTTTTTTTAATATAAAAATAAAAAAATTGTCTCTATGATAATGTATATTGTGGATAGGTTATAATGGACAGTATAGTCTAGTGTCAGAGTTTTGAATACATGTCAAAGTTAACGTAGATTGGACTTGTGGACAGGGCATTATGTTTCTATTGATTAACCATTTTATTGTGTCCATGAACATTGTGCATATAAATTTGTGTTCATATACATTGATTAAACTTGTTGTTGACGGCCAACCTCCACAAGAGTGTGAATTAGATTGTGTCTACCAAAATTGGCAACTATTGTTGCTAGTATTATTGTTGCTTGAATATTACTTAAACTTGTCTTTCGCGAACATTTTATGGTTGTCCAATAAGTATGTGTCTAGTAAACATTGGTAAGCATGGTTATTATGATCATTCTGAATAATTTGCTTAAGTATGTTGAGGTTGAATATATTTTTTGTATTACAGCAATATTAAGTAGAATCAGAGGCATGTGAATTGGTATATATATATATATATATTTGGGGGATATTAGATATAATTAGGGTAAAGTCAAGGGTATGTGAATTGGTATGCAAAATCATAAATAGAAAATCATGGTGACGAGTTAATGACAGTTGAGTGTTTTTTTAATGGATATGATGATGATTTAAAAAATTAAATGCATTTCTTAATGGATATAACGAACGTTAAATACTTTTCGTTAGTATTGGGATGTGTTTCGTTTGGGTATTAAATACGGTCAACTAATGTTTTCACCCGGACCGAAGCGGTGTGTTGAGTAGATGGATGTATTATTCATTATTATAAATAACAGAACGTTGAACTGAGTGACTCTAAAGTATTGTTGATTAAGCAAAAGTGTAAGTATTTCAAGGGGTTTTATTTGTTGATGAATATGACAATAATGTAATATATTCGTTCGTAATATTCAGAAGGATTTTTTGTGATGTTAGGGAGAAAAAAAATGTCGGGAAGAGACTCGGAGAAGAGGAAAATGTAGTTTAGTGAACATGGAGAGAGGTACAAGCGGGGAAGGATAGACATAACACAAAAGTACAGAGCAATACTTGAGATGGTGAAAGAGCAAATGGCAATGAAAGAGAGAAGCAACAAAGCGTTGTTAGATGTTCTAAGGGGGGAGGCGAGGATTGAGCTTTAGCGTGAGATAATGGCAACATAGTGGTTTGACTTTGAAGGGCATCGAGAAATATTGCAGGGCAAACAAGGGAGGGCTCGTGCCATATATGAATCAATTAAAGTACCCGAGATTGATTGGATCAAACTAGCAAAGAGGCAAATGGAAGAAGATGAGTGTTGAGTCGTTGTCAAAAATATTAATAGTTCGATAAATGAAAAAACTAAACAGTGATGTTTCGTTTGGGTGTTAGAGGCAACTAGTAATTGTTAATTAAGGGTTTGTTTTATAAAAACTTCTGTAATTCGTAAATTTACTGTGTGGATGGACGAATGATATACAAATAAGAAATCGTAAAAGCGTCTTTGTTCATAAATTGTAACGTACGAGATTAGTAGGGTTCATAATTGCGAATGACGTTATTTAACTAAATGTTGTTATAATAGGGAAGGAGTAACAAACTGTGTGGGGTGATAGTTCTTAATATGATGGATATAATACGTTGGATGTAAATTTGGTTAGCTTGTACGTGTGTGTAATTTTCTATTAGGCATAGTTTGATAAATGAAAAACAATATTGCCGTTTCGTATGGGTGTTGTACGCAACTAGTAATTGCTAATTAAGGGTTTGTTTAACGCAAACTTATGCAATTTGTAATTTTTTAGTGTGGATGGGTGATTGATATAGTAATTACAAATCCAAAAGCGCCTTTTGTTCATAAATTATAAAGAACAAGATTAGTAGGGTTCATAATTAGGAATGACGTTATTTAATAAAATGTTGTGATAATAGGGGAGGGTGAACAAAATGTGTGGATTTGTAGTTCTTAATATGGTGGATATAATACTTTGGGTGTAAATTTAGTTAGCTTGAATGTGTGTGTAATATTCTATTATGCATATTTGTGGGTGGAAGATATAGAACATAATTATGTACATAATAAAGATATTTCGTTAGATGTTTATGTCCATTAATTATTGACAACTAAATATGAATGTACATTTAGTGCGTGTTAGTTATTATGGAAGTTTTTAAGAATACACAAGGATGTATACATTAAGGGGTATGCGTAGGGGTATGTTAATTATGTGTCTACGTGTTTTTACCTATTCCCGAGTCAGGGTTTAGTGTTTGTTACCGAAGAGTCATGTGTTTGGCATCTATAAATTGGACGAAAAAACAGTGTTTTAAAAATATTTAGACTAGATCTATATAATTTGCACGTTTAAAAAAGGTTTGCGATGGCAGATGTGAGTGAAAGAAAATTCTTGATCTGGAGGTTTGTTACAAAATGGGGAAGAAACTTTTGCCCAGTCGATATAAGGGACGGTTGTGTTCCCATAACCTTCTTCACCCAACTCTGCATGTTCTTTTATAATCCTCTGACGCTCGCCTAACAGTTCGTCAACGGTAACAGGATAACATAAAAATTTGTGAAGGTAATCAAGTTTTGCCGAGGCAACGAACGTCTTCAGTTTTGCATTGTCGTGGTGTTCCTTTGCTTCTATGTAAGTTTTGAAGAGGAGGATTGTCTCTTTGTAGTGGTCGATGGTGGTTTTATTTTTTTGTGGTTGTCGTTGGAGGGGAAAGCGTCATCAAATTGCAATTTTCGTTTGTGAGAGTGGCTTTCTGACATGATCAGTTTCGTTGACGAGGATGAATCTGTAATGAAAATTACAATGCTATATGAAATGAGAGGATTGAAGACCGATGAAGGGTAAATTTGAAGATAAGATTTTGTCTTGCGAAAGGGTTGTAACCGGTGTGTGTAGAGGAATTATATAGGCAACATTTAAAATATGCGACCTTTGGAAACTATTTTGTGTATACAGTAAAAGTAAAATGTGTTGGTAAATGCATTTTAATTAAATAGGTTAATTAATGCTTAACTGGGGCTGGGTTCAATGAGGTGTAATGAGTGTAATAACTTTGTTAATGGGATGGATACAGAAACGTGGCAACATAAATAATTCATGTATCAGGAACCGTAGTCATATCATTTAAAACTCGTTGTGTTTTGAATAGATGAATTTAACCACTGTAAAAAAAAGTAAGAGTAATGATTAACTTGCTGCTTCACAGAATATGGTAGCGTAGATACGTTAATATCTTTTTAGAATGGTAAGTACATGTCATATCAGATTTACCATTAAATATTGATTGCAAAATTAGAAATTGGGGGATGAAGACACGTGTATATGAAACGAACATCTTAGTGAGAATTAAAGATGGCCATAACGATTAATGTGGATGGAGAAGACTTCCCCAAAAATCTCAAGACGAACAGTAAAAATAATGACAATTCGCTTGATTTTGTGGACAAGGTACTCGGCATATATAATTAAAGAATACATTTGGTTTTTGTTAATGTGTATATATCTGAAACAGGACGGACATAAACGACTATCCAAAGTAGTGTGACCAGTAAAACCAATTTATCAATCATTTATGCGATCTTCTCAAGTTTATCAATCCTCGCGGACAGTTCAAATGCAAGGTTGTCGATAGTTGTAAGAAATTTTTGCTCTAGCTCCTTCTATTGTATAACGATTTGCTCGGTGACGTATTCCATTTTAACCTCCAACTCTTTGCATTCTGCATTTACCTTTGGTCTTTTCATATGGTCTTCTCGTATGCTTTCTCAAATTCGGTCTTGTTCGGCGTCATTGTCAAATTCTGCGCGCAGTTTCATATCAACGATTAAATCAAGTTTTTCCTTCTTCCTTTCAGACACGAGCAACAGTAGTACACCATCTGCCCCTTCGTGCAAAGCCTCCAACATGATATTTTTGTCGAAATTGTTCATCCCAATTTTTTGACCAAATTGTGCATCCAATAAAATAAGAACTAGGAAACAAAGAAAATTAACTAATGCAGTAGACAATAATGAATAGGAGGATGTCTTGATATGAATAATGAGAAAGACAGTATGAGTGGATATTTATAGACGGTGATGGTGTCTATTGGGATTCCTGTAGTTTTATTTTTTAATTAGGGTTGCCCCGAGAATCTTGGAGATCGGAAAGATTAGTCAGTCGAACGGGTTGCTTTTGACTCTATGATAATTGATAATTATACACGATATTATGTCCATTAAATATGCATGATATAGATTGAGAAAACATATATGGATCTGTTATTATCTACCAATTTGTATCCAACTTTCTTTGACTACACGAATAATATCAATTAAAAATCCATACACATAGTGGACAACAAATTTGTTAACCCACCTTCATGTAACCACTGATTTCAGTATATACAAACAAAGACAGAATTTCAACATTTGTGTTTAGTAAGTAGTTGGCGAGAAATTCCATTAATTCCTTCCCTCTCTTTCAGTCCGCATGTTTCATAGTATAATAATGAACTAGTTGAGCGTATGATGCAAGTTTAGTATGGATATGGAGGGTGAGGATTCTGGGGAGGGAATTTCTGAGTGGATAGAAGTATTGATTGGAGGAAAAGGGGAATTTTCAGAACCAAAGCGGAAGAGCCTCGTAGAGAGGCCACGAGTGAGACGTAGTTATTTAGCAAAGGGGGTGATTCAAACCAAAAGAGCAAGGTAAATAATTTGTGATTTACATAGCATTTTTATATAATAAACATGATTTGTAACTATGTGGTGTAGGCCTACTAAGAAAAAGGGACAACAGTTGGTATGTGGACGATGTAGATGGGTTGGTCAAAACCAGCGCATATGCGAAGCTGCTATTGAGGAATGTAGCAACAAAAGTGATCAGGGAGCTTGAAAATACATGTATTTTAATGTCATCAAAGTATTGATATGTGGTTTTAGAATTTTATGGTGTTTAGGAGTATGGTAGTGATGAATGTTCCGAAAGAAACTGTAACCGTTAAGTATAATTATAATTTTGTCTGTCATATTGATTGTCTTTGTATCAAGCTGCTTTGGTGTTATGAAAACGAAGGTGTAATGTTAAAAAGTTTTGAAGAAAACGTTCGTTGTAAATTCTAAATGAAAATGCACTTACAAATCAATGAGATTCCCCAATGCAGAGTATGCATTGATAATTGATTTGAAGAAGTCTTACTGCAAATTTTTCGTTTAAGTGTGGAATTTTAATTGTTTGAAACCTTCGTCGTATTTGCAAAATGACAAACTTAACGGATTTTTATCCCAAAGATGGTGTCGTGTAAAACATTGTTTGCTGGACTGAGGTGTGTAGGTGATTATTTGAAAAAACACTTAAAGTTGAAAATTAAAGAACATGGGCGGGAGTTTTCTCGCCACATGAATTATTTGTATTTTTCCATTTTTTTCCAATGAGATTCTGGAGCGATACGTATAGCTGACGTCTGATACTGTTGCGATTAGAGAGGCGGTTCAGGGGTTGCGTGTTGCAGATTATGCAATTAATGTTTGTTTTCCGATAAAGCGAAAAGTGTGCATGTTTTCTACCAGAACAAAGGAATAAATTCTGAAGTAGAACATTTAAAACTTTGAAACTTTGTTGACCAAATTTTTTGGTTCGCAGTTGCAATACAGTACAGTTGAAGCTCTATACACGTGGATAAAATCTCACATTATTTATTGCAAAACGAATCCACATTTCCGTTTCCACGTGATTGTACTTTTGTTATGCATATGCAGGTCCACGTACAAGCATCCATATGGGAGTCGTATTTTTATAAATTTCCGTTTGTTGATTTGAGTGTAAGTTTCTAGCAATCTTTTGTTAGAATGCGTTGTGGGATTATTATTACCAATATCCATGCTAAGAATGAATAACTTATAAAGTAGAAAGGCGCTTAGATCTGAACGGGAATACAAACTTTCGATTACATTAAGTAAATATATTGATTTTAGTAAAACAACTAGGGGTTTGTCCCGCGCTACGCGCGGATTATTTGTATATATTTATATTGTTATTTTGAAAGTGTTATTGGAATTTGGCTTTGTAATTTCGATTTTCTCACTCAATTTTATTCAATTTCTATAAACTATATGCAAGGATGTGAAATAGCAGAGAATGTGAATTATGGAATGGTGTTAACGATAACTTTGTCATTTTTGGTTCCACTTTTAGTCTTTCTAAGGTGTTTTGATATTATTAACTTACTCGGGCTCGTTGTTTAGTCGAATTTATTTGTATCGGCAAGCAAGATAAAACTTAAAATCAAGATGTGTGCATTCTTTGTGTACCTTCTTAAACTTATTAATGGAACAATCGAAGAAACATGCTTCATTCTAGTGGTTAATTTGAAAAATGATACATGACTATCAACTGCAATGGAAGAATAATAAAATGAAGTTTCCATAACATTGAAAATATATTTTTCTTAGAAAATATCATTTCCTATGCAGATTATGGCGAAACGAAAGTAGTTTGAAAATTAAATATTTTTGTTCTTTTTCTATGATCTCAAGACACTTAGTAATATTTTCTATCGATCGAAGGGACTTAGGCTCCATAGTAACTTGTAAATGCATGATTAATATTTGTAAATCAAACCTTCTTTACCATTTTCACTATTTATCTGATCTTTGCTTGATCATTATTGTTTGGTTCTTATGCATCATATACTTAAGGATTGTTTAAATTATAAAATAAGAATAATTATTCCATAAGATTACTATCTTATGACATTTTGTGTATCATCCTAAAATTATCTATTTTCTAAACACTATAAGTTTTTTTAAAAACTGTTTAAACATTTCTATAAGTATTTACTTCTTTTCTTTGCCCAAAAAAATTAAAAGAAGAATTTTTCTCCATTCTATAATACTTATACATTTGATTTATGCTTTAATTGGGTTTTTTTAATTTACACTAGGGGAAATCCCGCGCTACGCGCGGGTTTGTGTTTGTATTTTTTTCTAACTTCTCAAGTCTGAGGTGCGGTTTGATGAAATTATGTTTTATTTGTAGTGTTTTTACTATAGTGCATTCTTATTAAGAGTGTGTAATGTTTAGAAGTTTAGTAATTTG